>CM059202.1:42880994-42961184 GCA_030323885.1 Branchipolynoe longqiensis
ATTCCCCCCTTTTCGATTCCCCCTCGTCCATTCCCCCACTGCATACCGCTCTTCCATTCCCCTCTTTCATCCTCCTCTCTTCCATTCCCCTCTCTTCCATTTCCCCCCTCTTCCATTCCCCTCTCTTCCATTCCCCTCTCTTCCCTTCCCCCTCTTCCATTCCCCTCTCTTCCATTCCCTCCTCTTCCATTCCCCCTCTTCTATTCCCCTCTCTTCCATTTCCTCTTCCATTCCCCTCTCTTCCATTCCCCTCTCTTCCATTCCCCCTCTTCCATTCCCCCTCTTCCATTCCCCCTCTTCCATCCCCTCTTCCATTCCCCCCTCATCCCATTCCCCCTCTTCCCCCCACCTTCCATTCACCATTCCCCACTTCCCCTCTTCCTTACCCCCCCTCTCCATTCCCCCTCTTCCATTCACTCTTCCATTCCTCCCTAGCCATTTCCCCCCTCTCCTTTCCCCCTCTTCAATTCCCTCCCCTCCATTGTCTCCTCTTCCATTTCCCTCCTATTCCCCATTCCCATCTTTCCATCCCCCTCTCTGTATGCCCCCTCTTCAATTCCCCCTCTTCCATTCCCCCCTCTTCCATTCCCCCTCTCCCATTCCCCCTCTTCCATTCCCTCCCCTTCCATTCCCTCCTCTTCCGTTCCCCCTCTTGCGTTCCCCCTTCTTGCGTTCCCCCATCTTCCATTCCCCCTCTTCCATTCCCCCTCTTCCATTCATCCTCTCTTCCATTCTCCCTCTTCCATTCTACCTATTCCATTCTACATCTTCCATTCCCCCCTCTTCCATTCCCCCCTCTTCCATTCCCCACTCTTCCGATCCCCGTCTTCCGTCCCTCCTCTTCCATTCCCCCCTCTTCCCATTCCCCCCCCTCCATTCCCCCTCTTCCATTCCCCACTTTCCATTCCCCTCTCTTCCATTCCCTCCCCTTCCATTCCCCCTCTTCCATTCCCCCCTCTTCCATTCCTCCCCTTTCCATTCCTCCCCCTCTCTCCATCCCCCTCTCTCCCATTCTCCCTTCTCCATTTCCTCCCTTCCATTCCCCCTCCTTTCTTCCTCCCCTCTTCCATTCCCCCTCTTCCATTCCCTCTTTCCCTTTTCCATTCCCCTCTTCCATTCCTCCCATTTTCTTCCATTTCCCCCTCTTCCATTCCCCCTCTTCTATTCCCTCTCTTCCATTCCCCCTCTTCCATTCCCCCTCTTCCATTCCCCTCTTCCATTCCCCTCTTCCATTCCCCCTCTTCCATTCCCCCTCTTCCATTCCCTCCTCTTCCATTCCCCCTCTTCCATTCCCCTCTTCCATTCCCCTCTCTTCCATTCCCCTTCCTCCATTCCCTCTCTTCCATTCCCCCTATTGCGTTCCCCCATCTTCCATTCCCCTCTTCCATTCCCTCCCCTTCCATTCCTCCTCTTCATTCCCCCTCTTCCATTCCCCCCTCTTCCATTCCCCATCTTCCATTCCCCTCTTCCCCTTCCATTTCTGCTCTTCCATTCCCCCTCTTCCATTCCCCCTCTTCCATTCCCCTCTTCTTCCCCTCTTCATTCCCCCTCTTTTCCATTCCCCTCTTCGCTTCCTCCCCTTCCATTCCCCACCTCCCCTATTCCCCCTCTCCATTTTCTCCTCTTCCATTCCCCCTCTTCCATTCTTCATCTTCCATTTCCACTCTTCCATTCCCCTCTTCCATTCCCCCTCTCCCATTTCCCCTCTTCCATTCCCCTCTCTTCCATTCCCTCCCATTCCATTCCCTTCTCTTCCATTCCCTCCCCTTCCATTAATGTCTTCCATTCCCCCTCTTCCATTCCTCCTCTTCCATTCCCTGCTCTTCCATTCGCCCTCTCCCATGCCCGCACCTTCATGTATATGTTCATATATACTGTGTCGGTCCACGCATGCAGGGCTACACGCGGCCAAATCTTCATAAGAGTCAGTTGATAACAGGCCGGTGTGAGCGGCAGGTTGTAGGGATGGGCTGTGTGGGTGCCACTTTCATCATTAACAATGGCATTGAGGTCATCAACGGCAATCTGTCTATCATCATATGTCAAAGCACCATCAATGTCATCAGCAGTGTCAACAATCCGTGAAACTGTAGCAGCGAACTTGCAGATGGCAGGGCTGTGATGCGGGACAGGACGGGGTGGGGGCAGGGTGGGAGGGGCGGTGTGTAGCTGTGTAGCTGTGTGAGGCTGTTGGAGGAGACACATCTGGATCCGGAGGTGGTGTGGTACCTTTAAGGCCCTGTCACATTACGACGTTTCTCATGAACGCGCTTCGACGCGTGCCAACGTGTTGCATTTTTGGGCGAAACGTCGGGACACGTCGGGACACGTCGGGACGTGTTAACGTGGCGTTACGAACGCGTTAGCGGCGCGTCGGTACACGTCGGTACACGTTGAGTGCCAGCAACGTTTGGACCCATACGTTGGCGCGTGTCGGGCTGCGTCGAGGTTTTGTGCATGCGCAAAACTTTCGACGCGCGCCAACGTGTTGGATCTCGCGTTACGGGCGCGTTTGCAGGACGTCGACACACGTTACCAGCGCGGAGGCGGAACGTTGCTCGCACCTCGCTGTGTGTGTCTCGGTGTGTGTGTCTCTGTGTGTCTCTGTGTCTCTGTTTCTCTGTGTGTGTCTTTGTGTCTCTGTGTGTGTCTCTGTGTCTATGTGTGTGTGTCTGTGTGTCTGTATCTGTGTGTGTCTCTGTGTATCTGTGTGTCTCTCTCTGTGTCTGTGTGTGTGCATCTGTGTCTTTGTGTGTGTGTCTCTGTGTCTCTGTGTGTGTCTCTATGTCTGTGTGTGTGTCTGTGTGTGTCTCTGTGTCTGTCTGTGTGTGTATCTGTGTCTCTTGTGTGTGTGTCTCTGTGTCTTTGTGTGTGTGTCTGTGTATCTGTGTATCTCTGTGTCTGTGTGTGTGTCTCTGTGTGTGTGTCTCTCTGTCTTTGTGTGTGTGTCTCTGTGTCTCTGTGTGTGTCTCTGTGTCTCTGTTTCTCTGTGTGTGTCTTTGTGTCTCTGTGTGTGTCTCTGTGTCACTGTGTCTATATGTGTGTATGTGTGTGTCTCTGTGTCTCTGTATGTCTCTCTCTGTGTCTGTGTGTCCCTGTGTCTTTGTGTGTGTGTGTCTCTGTGTCTGTGTGTGTGTCTCTATGTCTGTGTGTGTCTCTGTGTGTGTCTGTGTGTGTGTCTCTGTGTCTGTGTGTATCTGTGTCTATGTGTGTGTCTCTGTGTCTTTGGGTGTGTATGTGTGTCTCTGTGTCTGTGTGTGTATGTGTGTGTGTCTCTCTGTATTTGTGTGTGTGTCTCTGTTTATCTGTGCATGTGTCTCTGTGTCTCAGTGTGTGTCTATGGGTATGTGTGTGTCTCTGTGTCTATGTGTATGTCTGTGTGTCTGTGTCTGTGTCTGTGTCTGTGTATGTGTGTGTCTGTGTGTGTCTCTATGTATGTGTGTGTCTTCTGTGTGTGTGTCTCTGTGTTTGTGTCTCAGTGTGTGTGCCTCTGTGCCTGTGTGTGTCTCTGTGTCTCTGTGTGTATCTGTGTCTCTGTGTTTCTATCTCTGTGTCTCAGTGTGTGTGTGTCTCTGTGTCTGTGTGTGTGTCTCTGTGTATGTGTGTGTCTATGTGTCTGGGTGTGTCTATGTGTCTCTGTGTGTCTGTGTGTGTGTCTCTGTGTCTGTGTGTGTATATGTGTCTGTGTGTGTCTCTGTGTATGTGTGTGTCTCCGTGTCTCTGTGTGTCTCTTTGTCTGTGTGTGTGTCTCCGTGTCTCTGTGTGTGTGACTCTGTGTCTCTGTGTGCGTCTGTGCATGTGTGTCTGTGTCTCTGTGTGTGTCTCTGAGAGAGAGACACACAGACACTCTCCCTCCCTCCCTCCCTCCCTCTCTCTCCCTCTCTCCCTCTCTCTCTCCCTCTCTCCCTCCCTCCCTCCCACACAGAGACACAGAGACACACACAGAGAGACACACACACAGACACACACAGAGAGAAAGAGACACACACAGACACAGAGACACACACAGACACACATACACACACAGACACACAGACACAGAGAAACAGAGAAACACACAGAGACACAGAGACACACACAGAGATACAGAGACACACACAGACACAGAGACACACATATACACAGAGACACACACAGACACAGATACACACACAGACACAGATACACACACAGAGAGACAGAGACACAATGACACAGAGACACACACATGCACACACACAGACACAGAGACACACACACACAGACACACACACAAAGACACAGAGACACACATAGACACAGAGACACACATATATACACAGAGACACACACAGAGACACACAGAGACACAGATACACACACAGAGACACAGAGACAGAGACACAACGACACAGAGACACACACAGACACAGAGAAACACACACAGACACAGAGACACACACAAAGACACAGAGACACACACACATAGACACAGAGACACACACAGAAACAGAGACACACACAGACACACACACAGACACACACATAGAGACACAGAGACACACACATACACAGAGACACACACACAGACACACAGAGACACACACACAGACACACACAGAGACACAGGGACACACACAGACACACACAGAGACACAGAGACACAGAGACACACACACAGACACAGACACATAGACACAGAGACACACACATAGGGAGGGAGGGATGGAGGGAGGGAGGGAGGGAGGGAGGGAAGGAGGGAGGGAGGGAGGGAGAGAGAGAGAGTGAGGGAGGGAGAAAGGGAGGGAGGGAGGGAGGGAGAGAGAGAGAGGGAGGTAGAGAGAGAGAAGGAGAGAGAGAGCGCGCCGATATACGTTACCACAACGTTGGCCGCGCGCTACTAACACGCTGCACTGACGTCGAACTTTTTCCCAAACCGCCGAAAAGTTGGACGTGTCTTGACGCGTAAAACTTATTTTGCTCGTTGGCGGCACGCCGGTAAGAAGCGTCATAGTGTGACAGGGCCTACCCCTGTCACACTACGACGTAATGAGCGAACGTGAGCCTAACGTGGTCATTTTTCGTCATTACGTTGACGTACGTTGGGTTACATTATGATGACGTCAGAATGACGTTAGAATGACATCGAGCTATGTCACATTACGTCGTGTTACGTTGAGTTACGTCGAGGTTTTGGACATGTTTAAAACTTTCGACGTACCTCGAACGTAAGGGTTTACGTTCGCCGTACGTTCTGTTCACGTTCAGCGAACATCAATGACGTTAAATGGACGTTAGTCAAACGCTGCTCACTACGTTCAACTACGTTCAACTACGTTGACCCACATTAAACCAGGTGGAAATGCCCACGCGGCATAATGGGAACGTCAGGAGAACGTCAGGAGAACGTCAGGAGAACGTCAGGAGAACGTCAGGAGAACGTCAGGAGAACGTCAGGAGAACGTACATTCACCATACGTTCAACGTTTCGCCACCGTGTCATGATGTATGTAGCGTCACGTAATGTTCTTCTGGTGATGGAATAACGTTCGTAACGTTCCATGAGCGTAATGACGTTGTCCTCTCTCGTTGAATGACGGTATTACTACGCTTTACCGACGTTACGCTCTCATCCACCATGCTGCATCCACGTTCAACTTGTGCCCAAATTTGCATACTACGCCGAGAAGTTCAACGTTTTTCACGTTCTCCCTAGGCTGACGTCGTCACGTGGTAGTGTGACAGGGCCATAACGTGTAGATATTAAATTCAAATCAAAATAGGTCAGCATTCGCCAAACTTTTCATGCTGCGGGCGGTCCCAGCAACGTATGAAGCATATGCGGAGCGTATGGCTGGCATGTAGCGATGTATACAAAATGTATGGCGACGTATACTCAGCGTGCTGGGATGTGGTTTGATGATTGGAGTTGACAGGTCCACCGTATGAGTAACGTACGCCGATGTATGGTCACTGTATGCCTAGCGTAGCGACGTATGAGTAGCATGTGCATAACATATTCAAAACTTATGCGTAATGTGTGCAAAGCGTATGCGTGACATATGCAATTACCTTTAGGCCACACCCTGGTCACGTGATCAGTCACCGCATGGGTATAAATACCCTGGCGAACTGGATGATCCAGCTGCTGGTTCTGCCGCCCTAGATAGCGCATCCTCATCAGGTTGTGCGCAACCATGCACGCAGTGATGATGACCTTCACGGTGGAGGGGTGGTGCTGCATAGTCGTCAGCAGCACCTGGAAGTGGTTGGCTAGGATGCCAAAACCATTCTCCACCACTCTCCTAGCTCGGGAGAGCCGGTAGTTGAAGAGTCGCTCCTCATTTGTCAACCCCCTCCTGTTGTACGGCTTCATCATGGTTGGCTGCAGGGCGAAGGCATCGTCACCGATTAGGAAATATGGCACATGCTTCTGGCCATTCACGTTTGGGGTCCGGAAAACTGATGGTGCCACCTTCAGTGCCCGCCTTCAGCTCCGAGTCACTGTAGATCTTGGCATCAGATGCGGAGCCCATACCCCCAAGATCTGCCTAGATGAACTTGTAGTCCACATCTACGAGCACCAACAGGACCACAGGGTAAAACCCCTTGTAATTGTAATACAGTGACCCACTCTTTGGGGGGCACCGGCAGGTGATGTGCTTTCCATCCAGAGCGCCACAGGTATTGGGGAAGTTCCACTTCTCCAGGAATTGGTCGGCGATGGCACGCCATCCTTGTGGAGTCGTCGGGCATGTCATGACCTCATCCAGGTACTCATCGATGAGGACCTGACACACTTCACGCATGATGAGTGACTGTGTGTAATGGGGGAACGAGTATTTGTTCCCAGATGCCAGGTGCCGCAGAGTAAGTGTGATCTTCAGCCCACGCTCGAGTGGCACCCAGTATGTTGTGTGCTTTTTGGCGATCCTCAGTCCTACTTGCGCCACAATCTCATCAAACAACTGGGGAGGCATCCGCATAAAGTTGACGAACGACGCAGTGTCCTCACTGCGGAGCTTGAAGATAAGCTTGTCGTACAAGCCAAACTGTGGCCACCTCCCGATCGAGGGTTTGACCCACGTTCGCCGCTGCTGCCTCCTCCTTCTCCTCTCGACACGGGCCGCCAGAAGACCCATGAGGTAGAGATCTAGCTCATGCTGGTAAATGGCAACTCTGTACTGATGCTGGACCTGTAGATGGAGTGCCTGGACATCCATCCTCTCTGAGCAGTCAAGCAGGTCTGCTGGAAGAAGCCAGGTGGTGCTTTGATATACCGACAGTCAACACGCTGGGCATACACTCGCGGTACTCTCGCAATATGCTAGGGGTACGCTTGCACAATCTAGGGGCACGCTCGCATACATTAACGGAACATTGTGCGTATGTTATATATGTCAGAGACACTTGGAGGGCACCGGTTGAACGTATGTCTAACATGTCCCAAAGTACCCCAACATGCTCCTAACGTATGCCGATGTACACCTAGCGTACATGTAGCATATGAGGAATGTATGAGCCATATGCCGACATACGTTGGCAATTTTGAACATGCACAAACATTTTTTAGTGCCTCAACGAACACCGACGTAAGACGACCTATGACGCCGTATCCCGAGCATACCCAACGTATGCCCAACGTATATGTAATATATGATGCCGTACGCCGTGTTGGTCGAAAATCACATACGTCGGCATATGCTAAGGCCATACATCGTAGTGTGACAGCCCCTTTAGTAAGCTGCTATGGTCACAGACAAAGTTAACCAAGAAGTTGTTGGGGGAGCAGGTGTGGGGGTGCTTGGGTGAAGGTGAGGGGGGGGCGGGTTGAGAGCGGGTACGGCGACACCAGGAGGCTGGAGAAGCTACTTGATACACTATCCGGACAGGTGGGGGTGTGAGTGGGGGAGGTAGGGGTGCCGAGAGTCAGGGTTATCACAAGTGTTGACATGTTCAGAAACAAGATGGCCCTCACCGTTTTTGTAGTCATGTGTGAGGTGGGGCTCGGGCGGAGACGCAGTATGGTGATCATGTGTATGTACTGCCAGTGGAGTCGCCGGCTGAGTCACTAAAAACCCTACCGACCAGATGACTCGCCATTGGTGTTCGTCGGGGAGACTGCTGCGCGCTTCTTTTCGAGCTCACGTTTTTTGTTATCAGACTCGTTCTCACAATGGGGGTTTGATCTTCTGTATTCATTTGTGCACCAGGCGCACACATGGCAGTAGCGCTTTGGGAGGGTACCATGTGCCTTGGAGTGGCCACAATCTCCTCCCCAGTTCCATTGGTGGCATCGGCGGCCATCCGTCTCAGTCGAAAAGTCCCGTCAACCAGAATCATAGTCATTGGCTCATTTGTAATAGTCTGTGGTTCTCCGTTTGTTGGTGGCCAGGCGGAACCCGACCGCACAGGCATCTTGCTGCACATCCTTGATTGTGTACAGGTCCTCCCAGCCTTTGGGCAGCTGGCCATCGTCAATCATCGAAAATACTCGCTCCGACCACATGATGCATGACTCCCACTCCCAATCCAACAACACGGTTGCTAAATTTCCTGGTGCTCCCTGATTGGTTCTATCCATGATCGGGACACAGAGGGGTCCTTACACATACAAAATAAGGCACACAAATATTCCATACATGTGCTCTTGCCCAATGCTACTTTCCCTTTCCTATCACTGCTTATTATAAAAGTGTTGATTGATTGATTGGTGGTTGCTTTACGCCGTGTTGGCAGCATAGGCCATATTCACGGCGAGAAATGTTTGTTTTTTGTTCAAACCATCGCTTTTACATGTAAAAGCAGACAATCAATTATGTGCCAATAGACACTGATTTAATTAGAAAGCTCACAATCATATATTTGTGGTCAAGGGAAACAAATTCCCACAGAAAAAGAAAAGTTTTATTAATAATTGATAGAATCTATTTAGTAAACTATATGAGGTGGTACAGTCCAGCTGCCCTCAAAAAGGCTAAAATGTTTTCCTGTTTTACCTTAGTAAAAAGGTCATGCACACTGTCTGCAGTGTAGAACTGTTGGCGCAGGGCCAACAAATCAAAGCAACTTAGTCAAATGTGTTTGAGTGTCAGCAGGGACTGACACCCAAGACATTCAGGGGGAGGTTCCCCCTTGAACAGAAAAACATGTGTAAGCCAAGAGTGGCCAATACGGCAGCGGCTAAGGACCATTTGGTCCCTCCGACCTCCTGCATGAGTCTGTGCTGGCTTTCCCACAGATGGTTCAATTTCTTTAAGTTTATTAATGTTTTCATCCCACTCATGTTGCCATTTGGATTTTATGTGGGTGGCTATTAGTGGTTTCAGATCAGAGTGAGGGATCAGACACGGTTCAAGATCACAGTTCAGGGCCTTCTTCGCAGCCCGATCAGCTCGTTCGTTTCCTTGTATGCCGGCATGGCCAGGCACCCAGCACAGGTGGATGTCATACCCATCCGTTGTCAGTTGGTTCATTTTTTAAATGACCGTTGCTAGAATAGGGTGATTTGTTTTCAGTCCAGCATCAGCCAGGAGGCAAGAGAACGAATCACTGTATATAACATAGTTAGTGTGGTAGGATGCCTCGATACACTCCAACGCGAGAAGGAGTGCTCAGGCTTCTGCAGTGATAATCGAGCTCTGATCGGGCAAACGTACAGAAAAATTTTCCCGTTGGCAGACTGCTGCAGCAGCTACCCGGCTTTGGTCTTTCAAACCATCAGTATTATGGAGAGGTGGTCTGCAAACTGCATGCAGTCCTTGGTACTCGAGTGGATGTGTCCCAGACTTCCTCAGTTCCGTGAGTCAGAGGATAACCGATGGCTTTCTCAACGACCACGGGGGATGTTCTGGGACTTTGGCATCCTCCAACACGTCCAAATCCACGCCCAAGGCCTCCAAATGAGGTTTCATTAGGAGCCTCAGTGGCCGGATGTAATTCGGCCTGGCTTCATACCTGGATTCGTCACGTTGCTCGAATAGACAATTGTGTGCAGGATTCAATGCATTAGTTTTTATCTTGACTACATATTGCATGGCCAGTTTGATTCTCCTGTTGTTAAGTGATGGTTCATTGGCTTCGACATAAAGCCTCTGAACCGGTGAGGTGCGGAAGGCCCCAAGGGCCAGGCGCAGTCCTTGGTGGTGGATCATGTCTAGCAGCCCAATATATGATTTCCTTGCAGAACCGTATACTATGCTGCCGTAATCCACTCATGACCAAACCAAGGTTCTGAACACGGAGAGCAGAACATCTCTGTCCGCTCCCCACTCTCAGAATATCCAGCGCTTTCAGGCATTCGTTTTCAGGTACTTTATATGTGGCACAAAGCGAGCGAGGGAGCAGTTTGTGTCACATCAGCATGAGCGGGGAACCGTAAGGGCGCGACACAATGACTAGGTTAGTTCAAAGGTTTACGGAAGGTGGTGCTACCATAGATGCTCGTAGCCTGAGATGCTGGTTAGGTGGTATCAATTAGAAATGCGAACATTTGATGGAAGAGGGCGACACTGTAGACGAGCGCAGCCTGAACTGTGTATGCATCCAGTAGTCGTAAGTTAGTTTTCTCAGGCTCCAACAGGTGGCGACAAAGGTGGTTTCCTACCACTTCCCGTTCCGTGGAGAATTACCCATGTCCGCGCAAACATGACCAATTAGTCTGAAGTATGGAGCTGTTGCTATTTGAAGTGTATTACACCGCCACACAAATAGGTTGCCCTATTTGAACTTTGCAACCTACCGTTAGCTCCTGTTAGTGTGACCCTGTTTTTTTTTCAAAGTGTCACTATCTAAGAAAAATACAAATACATACAAATTACAGCAATGAATTACTGCAATGAAAATACCAAATACACTGACTTGAAATAAATAAATAATTGTATCCCAGTAATCCTCAATTTATCTGACAAATTCAGAAATCTGTATTTTGCATTGTGAATAAACAAAAAAGCTCCTGCCCTAATACTTGCCATATCCTAACAACGACCAGATCGGGTGGCCGAATGAGTTGAGTGTCCGCCCCCTGTTTTGGGAGATCGGGGGCTCCGAACCCATGAGATCGTGGGTTCGAACCCTGGTAGAGTCAAACCAATGACTTAAAAATGTATACTTGTCGCTTCCTAACCTGGCACTCGGCATTACTAGGATAGGGCAAGGACTGGTTCACTCAGTGTCAGGATAATGTGCTGGCGGCCTGATTTCCCAGTGGGGCAGCACTATAAAGATACCACGACTGCACACTATCACAAGTCGGTACCCATCCTGATATGACCTTAGATGTTGCTAGGACGTAAAACAACAACAAACAAACATCCTAGCAACGCTGAATGCTCGGCTATGTTGGTTGGTTGGTTGGTTGTTGGAGTTTTACATCCTGGTAACATCAGGACGGGATATGTAGTAACAAATATACATTTGGTCAGCTTTTGGTTCATTGGTTTATCCACCGTGAGATTGATCCCACGGCCTCCGGCCGAGATAGTGAGCACTCTACCATGTAGTCCATCTCACTTGGGAGAGTTGTTATGAGTGCTTCGTCACACATGGACTCACTCACACATGGACTCACACATGGACTCACTCACACATGGACTCACTCACACATGGACTCACTCACACATGGACTCATTCACACATGGACTCATTCACACATGGACTCACACATGGACTCACTCACACATGGACTCACACATGGACCCATTCACACATGGACTCACACATGGACTCACTCACACATGGGCTCACACATTGACTCACTCACACATGGACTCATTCACACATGGACTCATTCACACATGGACTCACACATGGAATCACTCACACATGGACTCACACATGGACTCACTCACACATGGACTCACACATTGACTCACTCACACATGGACTCATTCACACATGGACTCACTCACACATGGACTCACACATGGACTCACTCACACATGACTCACACATGGACCCACTCACACATGGACTCACACATGGACTCACTCACACATGGCTCACACATTGACTCACTCACACATGGACCATCACACATTGACTCACTCACACATGGACTCACACATGGACTCACTCACACATGGACTCACTCACACATGGACTCACACATTGACTCACTCACACATGGACTCACACATTGACTCACTCACACATGGACTCACACATGGACTCACTCACACATGGACTCACACATGGACTCACTCACACATTGACTCACTCACACATTGACTCACTCACACATGGACTCACACATGGACTCACTCACACATGGACTCACTCACACATGGACTCACTCACACATGGACTCACTCACACATGGACTCACTCACACATGGACTCACACATTGACTCACTCACACATGGACTCACACATGGACTCACTCACACATGGACTCACTCACACATGGACTCACACATTGACTCACTCACACATGGACTCACTCACACTTGGATTCACTCACACATGGACTCACTCACACATGGACTCACTCACACATGGACTCACTCACACATGGACTCACACATGGACTCACTCACACATGGACTCACTCACACATTGACCCACTCACACATGGACTAACACATTGACTCACTCACACATGGACTCACACATGGACTCACTCACACATTGACTCACACATGGTTTCACTCACACATGGACTCACACATGGACTCACTCACACATGGACTCACACATTGACTCACTCACACATGGACTCACACATTGACTCACTCACACATGGACTCACACATTGACTCACTCACACATGGACTCACACATGGACTCACTCACACATGGACTCACACATGGACTCACTCACACATGGACTCACACATTGACTCACTCACACATGGACTCACACATTGACTCACTCACACATGGACTCACACATGGACTCACTCACACATGGACTCACACATTGACTCACTCACACATGGACTCACACATGGACTCACTCACACATGGACTAACACATTGACTCACTCACACATGGACTCACACATGGACTCACTCACACATGGACTCACACATGGACTCACTCACACATGGACTCACTCACACATGGACTCACACATGGACTCACACATGGACTCACACATGGACTCACTCACACATGGACTCACACATGGACTCACTCATGGACTCACTCACACATGGACTCACACATGGACTCACTCATGGACTCACTCACACATGGACTCACACATGGACTCACTCATGGACTCACTCACACATGGACTCACACATGGACTCACTCACACATGGACTCACACATTGACTCACTCACACATGGACTCACACATGGACTCACACATTGACTCACTCACATGGACTCACACATGGCCTCACACATGGACTCACTCATGAACTCACACATTGACTCACTCACACATGGACTCACACATGGACTCACACATGAACTCACACATTGACTCACTCACATGAACTCACACATTGACTCACTCACACATGGACTCACTCACACATGGACTCACACATGGACTCACTCACACATGGACTCACACATTGACTCACTCACACATGGACTCACACATGGACTCACTCACACATGGACTCACACATGGACTCACTCACACATTGACCTATTCTCTCGTACGAACACACACCTCCATTCCAAATGGAATGCACCTCTTTTGTTTTTAGTGATGAATTGATTTACCCTGCTTATAACGGATAAATGTGTTAACACTTATTTTCACTGCTGGGCAGCACTAATCCAATTTGATTTAAATCTTCCGAGTTTTGTTTTAGTAACTTGATTCAATTCACAAATGTCAGGCTTGATCATTGGGGAAAGACTGACAAGAGAAAGGCTGGTGATGACTGGATTTAATAAATGTATGCATTTTGCATTTACAGTGCCAATAGACCATTAGATGAGGCTAGAAGCAGCGACGATGACTTTCTGAGATACCTCCAAGGTCTGCCGGTAGGTTATTCATATATAGCATTTAGCAGTATTTATGAATGCTAGTAAAATATACGGGATAACTCAACCAACTAGAATAAAAGCCGATCTACATCAGATATTGCCATTAAGCCAGTGCATTCATGAGCATTGGCCATGCTCATAGTTTAATTGTGTCATCCTTGTTAGTTGCGCCATACAGGCACCACATATTTAAATTGGTATGCACTATTCAGAATTATTTTAATTTGATTAATGTATTTTGCTTATATATTTTACAGAGGAGCAGACAAAAGCGGCAGACTTCAACTCCAGGTAATTTTGAAGGTCATTCAATGCTAGATCTGTTTTTGAATGACTTCCGTTAATAAGGAGCTACATTCACTTTTTGTTAGCTTATTCATTACAACTTTCATGAATAAATAAGTTCTATCTGGCATATCAATGTAATAAAGTTGGATATATACCGACAAATATATAGCGATCCACAAAAACAAAAAGATTACCACAAGGCCCAACTAGTGACAGGGATACTAAACAACCCCATAGAAAAGGTGTTGGAAGGCTGGATAATGGAAAGAAGCACATGATCTTTTAATGTAAACTGTTAAATACAGCCTACTGGTCAGATACATAATATCTATCATATCCCGATATATTTAGGATGAATGGTTTATGAAATCATGTAGATTATTATATTTAAGTCGAAGTGACAGCTTTCTGTGGCCACCATCGTGTTTGTTTCTTCTGGTTGTTTGTTTTAATAATTTCAAAGTTCCTCCACTATATGTAGTGTCTTTATCTTGGCTCATTTTGAACATTAAATCTACAGTATATAGTTATGAGTAAGTAACTTGCAGACTCCATGCAGGAAACTCAGTGGTGGAAGGAAGGCCTGTTGACCTGTCGTGAACCAGGCTGGAGTGCTCAATCACTAGGGCCCAAGGGCACAGGTGGGATGGATATTGGCCGGAATGAGGGCCGGGGTGGAGGCACAGGAGGGCATGCTGTAGGTGTGCTGATTGTGCTGATTAGAAAGAGTGCTGATTAGAAAGAGTCGGAAATACATGGGAATAACTACTGGTAAATAGGATACAGGGAAGGACGACTCGGTTGGTGTTATCTCAAGTACACTTAAACACATTGAAGGATGCATGAGGTGGAGCTGAGGACATGAGCATCCCAATGGGGACCTTTCAGTTTGCCAATGGGGACCTTTCAGTTTGCGTAACTCTCTTGTCAGATGGCGCACCATGCCGTCCTCAGTAATGCCTTGGTTGGATAGAAGCAGTTCCTTCTACTATCAAGTGTATGTAAATAAGAGGGGGTTGGCGGGTGGAGATGTGCATGGTTGGTGTGTGGTGGGTGTGTAGGGTTGTGTGGTGGAGGCCTTGTGTGGTGAGGATTTTGGTGTGTGTTGTGGGTGGTGGATTTAGGGGTGTGTGGTGGGGGTGCATGGTGAGTGGGTGGGGGTGCATGGTAAGTGGGTGGGGGTGCATGGTGAGTGGGTGGGGGTGCATGGTAAGGGGGTGGGGTGCATGGTGAGTGGGTGGGGTGCATGGTAAGTGGATGGGGGTGCATGGTAAGTGGGGGTGGTCGCATGGTGTGGGTGGGGGTGCATGGTAAGGGGGTGGGGGTGCATGGTGAGTGGGTGGGGGTGCATGGTAAGTGGGTGGGGGTGCATGGTGAGTGGGTGGGGTGCATGGTAAGTGGGTGGGGGTGCACGGTGAGCGGGTGGGGGTGCATGGTGAGTGGGTGGGGGTGCATGGTAAGTGGGTGGGGTGCATGGTGAGTGGGTGGGGGTGCATGGTAAGTGGGTGGGGGTGCATGGTACGTGGGTGTGGTTGCATGGTAAGTGGGTGGGGTGCATGGTAAGTGGGTGGGGGTGCATGGTAAGTGGGTGTGGTTGCGGTGTAGGTGTGTATGGTGGGTGTGTGGGTTTTGTGGAGGTGTAGAGGTGTGGTGAGGATGTTGGTGTGTGTGGTGTGGGTGAGTGTGGATTTAGGGGTGTGTGGTAGGGGTGTGTGGTGAGTGGGTGTGGTTGGGTTGTAGGTGTGTATGGTGGGTGTGTGGTGGGGGGCGTATGTTTGTGTGGTGGGTGTGTTGTGGAGTTATAGGGGTGTGGTGAGGATTTTGGTGTGTGATGGGGGTGTATGTGGATTATGCGGTGTGTGGTGGGGGTGTAGAGGTGTGTGGTGAGTGGGGTGGGTGTGGTGGGGTGTATGGTGTGGTGAGGGCGTAGAGATGTGGTGGGGGTGTAGGGATGTGGTGGGGTTGACGGTGTGTGGTGGTGTTGATGGTGTGTGTGGTGGGGGTGTAGGTGGTTTGTGGTGGAGGTGTAGGGGTGTTTTGCAGGGAGGCACCTCACAATATTTAGCATCCCTAAACCCCCACCACACCCCTACACCCTCACTACGGCCCTGAGCCCCAAACTACACACCTACACCCCCATACACACCTTACACCCACCACATACCTACACCCCACCACACACCTACACCCCCACCACACACCTACACCACATCCCTTAACATCCCCCACCACACACACCCACACCCCCTACCTCCACCCCCACCACCACCTAACACCCACCCCATCACCCATAACACCCCCACCACAACCTACATCCCCACCCACACCCTACACCCCCACCACACACCTACAACCCCACCCATACCTACACCCCACCACACACCTACACCCCACCACACCCCTGAAACCCTCACCACACCCTACACCCCCAGCACCCCACACACCAACACCTACACCCCTATCACACACACCTTACACTCACAACACACCACCCACATCCCTAAACTACCACCACACACCTACACCCCCACCCCACACCTACCACCCAACCACACACCTACACTCCCCAAACCACCTACACCCCACCACACAACTAACCACATCCCTACACCTACACCCCCACACCACACATACACCATCACCACATACCTACACCCCCACCACACACCTACACCCCCACCACATCCCTAAACCCCCCCACAACCTACACCCCACCAAACACCCTACGCCCCACAAACAACTACACCCCCCACCACACACCTACACCCACCCACGCACCTACACCCCCACCACACCCCTGAACCCTCACCACACACCTACACCCGATGACACACACCAAACCAACACCTAGACCATCACACACATACCTACACCCCACCACACACCTATACCCCCACCACACACCTACACCCCCACGACACACACCAACCACACACCTACACCCCCATCACACACATATCTACACCCACACCACATCCCTAAACCCCCACCACACACCATCACCCCTACCACACACATACACCACCAGCACACACACACACACCTACACCCTTTATCCCATGATGGCCGACTTGGACTGGGAACAGGTGCTGCCACCAAGTGCATAGCGAGAGAAATGGCTCATGAAAGAGCCGACTTCTCTCCCCACTTAGCCTAGGGCTCTTGTTCCTTTCCTTCTTGTTCCTTTTCATGTGTTCCTGTATGTTCCCTTCTCTTGTATATGTGTGTTCCTTCTCGCGTTAGAGGGCTAGATGGCACTTATTAATCTCCTTTTACCTTCACCTCGCATTCCTCCCCTTTTTTTGCGAATCACACATGGTTATGATCAGATCCTTTTTTTTCTGGCCAACTGTTCATGTAAACTTGCATAGTCCGAATGGTTGTTTTTTTCTAGCCAACTATTCAGGTAGAATTGCATAATCTGATTGTTAGGTTCTAGCATTTTCTGAAATAAGTCCATAAAGTTGATCTGCTTTACTTTAGTTTGAAGAACATGCATAATTAATGTTGGCAAACATGTAAAAATACTGATACTATAGGCTTCAGCAGCAACAAGTTCTAATAAATTGGTTCAACATCTCTTCTATGCAGAAGTGAATGCTTAATATGCACATCACTATCTAAGTTGGACATGTAGGCCCTATTATCGACACATCAATATCCAAGTTGGACATGTACTATCAAATCTAGGTTACATCTTTGGTTTTGAAAGTTTGATGCTTTCATCGAACTATGCAGTTTTAGTACTGTGCAAGTTCTGCATGGTTGCACACACAGGGCAGATTGCTTACCTTATTAACTATTATAGAACAAGCTGTTCTAAAAGTTGAGAACACTCCCACACACACCAGTCAGGCCAGCAGAGTGCCAGTACAGCTAATGCTAGGCATTTGACTTATTTAGAATTCATCAGACAATGACACTGCTTTGTAGTCATTTTGCTACATTATCTCATCTTGTAGGTTGCAGTGGTTCCATCCTGTCGCTAAGCAGTCCTGGAGAGATCACATCACCAAACTTCCCAGACAACTACCCAAATAATGCTCAGTGCAACTGGAAGATAATCGCACCTACTGGCCAGGTGAGTGCAGCAATTATTCTATCGAAACTTTGTTGTCGCTCCATGATCAGATATGGAACAGTACAGTACAAGTTCTATTTCTGTCACACCATGGTCAGATATGCACACTACTTACTGCATATTTAGATATTAGAGAACATTAAAGGGTACGATTTGCGAGAGAAATCTAGCGAATTCGCATTGTACTTCATATATATAGCTAGTATATGGATATACGGGTATAAATCTTCGGTATGAGGTTTATTATTATTATTACTATTATTACATTATAATATTGTTTATTGTCCAATAAGGGACGGATCTATTTGATCCAAAAAGTCAACGAGTCAACACCTGCCGAGGTCTCATAACAGCACAGCGCCAGCGCAAGGCCACACACCAGGATTCAACCGGTTGGTGCAACACTATTAGTGCCATAGTATGGTACGGTAATAGTACTAATTGTTGTGCATTCGTGAGTCAATGCCGAAAACGAAGCCTAGGCTGTCAGGCTCTTTAGGCATTTTTTATGTCCACCACAGCAATGTAATCCAATGGAAGCATATTATCTACAAGGTCGTCGATGCCCCTATAGAAAATGTCTGGCAAACCTTGTTAACATGCGCATTCACCGAACCGCCCAGTGGCTTGGAACAGTCTATCACACATCTTAGACCATTACCCGAAGAGTTCGGTACACAGAAAATATTGTGGGTACACAGTGGAACTTCCGTGGATTCTGAAATACAACCATTATCAAGTTTGGTAGATAGCTGATATGAAATAAAGTTATAGTGCTCCAAAGAGCGAACGGGCTTATTAGCGCTGTGATAATTAGCACCACAGTCATCATTGATCATATTAAACCCAAATATAAAGCCTTTCAAAAAATACTCCCAATCGGTATCACATCTACCAAATAGGAAAAGTTCTGAAAAAACACGGCATGGCTGCAACTGAACAGCATTATTGGCAATGATGTGATTACAATGGCAAACACCCTTAAAGCAAAGCAAGGTAACGGTGAATTCAACGCAACAACAGTTATTCAAGTGGTCAACTGCATGCAATTTAAAACAGTACGAGTCAATTGTTACCGTTAACCAATTACATCGCAATTCAGTCCAATTTGTTAAACATTCTTGCTAATAAATGTCCGGGACAGTACCAAATGCAATGTCAACCGAGTCTGTAGAAGTGTGCGTTGCCTGACCCTCAGGCGTAGGTTCAGCGCCGCTCTGATGCTGCGGTGGAGTGCAATCAGCGACCATGGCGTCTAAAGTTAATTGGCCGTGACTGGGGGTGGGGCCCGGTATAACACTAGCACCGGTGCGTTCAAGATTGCCACTAGATCAGTCATTTTCACAATGGTCATTCCTGTGGCTTTTGGAACCGCACTTCCCGCAACAATGGCCGTAAGTGCAGGCCTGTTTGTCACGGAGACAACCCTCCTTGCTATTGAAGTTGCAGCAAGGCCTTGTCCCATCCTTAGTGTATGGTCTTCGTCCTCCTGACCTTTTGGATTGACTAGAGCGATTCGCTTTAAAGTAATCAAACACATAATATCAAAGATTTAATTCAGAGTTCCCGGGGTAAAAGGCCGAGTAACCCTCCTCAGCTGCTAGCCTACGTACTCCCAAATCGTAATTCACGTGGACTGTTGCAATAAATCGGTCTGACTTTGCTCTCCCTGCCAAGTATGCCAAATGCTGTACAAATCTTCTATAGTCTCTAATGTCTGAATCTTTTGTATGCAGCATCCAATAGCAGTTCGCTTCTATTAGCTCGTACCCAGATAATTTACACATAGCCTTTTTATCTTTGGTATATCGCGTAATGGACTACTTACTTTGAAGTCTCCTTTCTTTGCTATGTGTTCACTCCAAAGAGGAGGAGGACCAGCTGCACCTCCTATGGCACCGGTGCTGTCTCTATGGGCTCCTCCCCCACCTGTTGCCAGCACCGGTGTCGTCGGGCGCGGTCGGGCACCCGCCAAAAGCATCTCATGACGCTTCCGAGGTGGTGTGCGGTCCCTTGATGCACTCCGCCATCCCCTACGTGACACGCTCCTCCTGCTGGGCACCATTGTGGAGAAAACAGACGAAATAGAGCGGGAGCTGTCTCTTTTCTCCTTGCGTAGTCTGGACAGGAGTGCATCAGGAGATGGCAGAAGTGGAAGCAGCAGTTTGCGGAGCAGGCGGGGGGGGCGTATCAAGAGGCTGGAGGAGAAGTTGCTCCAACGATCGCCGCAGGAGTGTGTCGAGAACCAGCAGGAGGAGCATAAATGATATCATATAGAAGATCAATGGCAAACTATGCTTTTTCAGTAAGATAAGAAAATATATGAAGAAGAACATGGCTATCCAGATTTACAAATCAATGATATTACCATACTTTGACTATGGGAATGTAATTTACATGGGTGGGAACAAACAAGCACTAATGAAATTATAAAGACAACAACATAGAGGTTTGAAACTATGCCTGGGCCTAGAAAACAGACATCCTACAATAGACCTCACAAACAGGCTAATATTTACATGCTGGAAACTAGAAGAGAAACACACCTCAGAATACTAGCTTTTGACTATGTAGAAAAATACAAAAGAACAAGTAGAAAAGTCACTAGAGCTGGTGAGGCACCTGTGCTAAGAACAGAAAGATCAAACTGCATGTGTCTGTACCTGTGCCTGTGACTGTGCCTGTGTTTGTGCATGTGCCTGTGGCTGTGCATGTGCCTGTGTTTGTACCTGGGCATAGGTCTGTGTCACTACCTTTGGCTGTGTACCTGTATGTGGCTGTGCCTGTGTCTCTGCCTGTACATGTGCATGTGTCTTTGTTTGTACATGTACACGTGTCTGTGCCTGTGTCTGTATCTGTGCATGTGTATGTCCCTGTGTCTGTGTCTGTGTCTCTGCCTGTGTATGTGGCTGTGCATCTGTTTGCACATGTGCCTGTGTCCGTGCCTGTGCCTGTGCATGTGCCTGTGGCTGTGCCTGGGCATGTGCCTGTGTGTGTGCCTGTGTCTGTGTCCATGCCTGTGTGTGCCTGTGTCTGTGCCTATGTATGTGTATGTGCCTATGTCTGTGTCTGTGCCTGTGTATGTGCCTGCGTATGTGTTTATGTTTGTGTATGTGCCTGTGTATATGCATGTGTCTGTGCATGTGTCTGTGTATGTGCCTGTGTATGTGTATGTGTCTGTGCCTGTGGCTGTGTATGTGCCTGTGTGTGTCTGTGTGTGGCTGTGCATGTGTCTCTCTGTCTATGTGCCTGTGTGTGTATATGTGCCTATGTCTGTGTGTGTCTGTGCCTATGTCTGTGCCTGTACCTGTGCCTGTTTCTTTGCCCGTATGTGTGTCTGAGTATGTGCCTGTACTGTATGTACCTATGTATGTGTATGTGGCTGTGTTTGTGCCTATGTCTGTGCCTGTGCCTGTGTGTGTCTGTGCATGTGTATGTGTCTATGTTGTACATGTGCCCGTGCCTGTGCATGTGCCTGTGCCTGTTCTCATGTCATAAAGTGCACGGCTGTTGAGGGAGTGCACAGACTGAACCCAGGACCCTGAAGCCGAGGCCCCCACCTCCCTCCCGGCTCATAACCTCAGATTAATAAAACCATAATCAGGAAAAACACGAAGACAGCAAGTATAATTATGGTAACTTTAATCAAGGTAAGGTTGAAACGTCCGGTTACACAATGTCAGCTCACAAGTGCTTATAAACGAGGCTAGAGATGCTATGGCCCTACCAATATCATACGTGGGGTGGGTGGGAGGCCAATTTTTAAGTCTGGTCAAAGTCTCCTGGCTCCTCCGGTCGTAATGACAGAAACCCACTGCTGCGTCGCCTTATATAGCTAAGTTGTACCCACAAAGCACAGCGTCGACAGTTTAAGCACACTGCCTGCTACGTCATCAGAACCTGAGATCCATGGTGGCGAGGCTAAGTAAAGAAACCGCTAGTCGGCGACTGAGTTAAATACGTAGTTCTGACGAATTCCGCTAGTCGGCGCCAAAGACGTCCTGGCTTCTGGCACGCCTTGTACTGTCTTCGTGATCCTGATTACCCGCAATGCCAAAGCATTACGCACAATTGTCATTTTAGTCTGCCTCCGTCTTCGTGAATTACTAATCCGTTTCTTCATACCTGGTCCACTGATCATTGGTGGGAACAAATAGAAAGGGCACTTTTTAAGTTGTGCTTTCCAATTTCCAGATCGTCTCACTGGTCTTCCTGGAATTCAGCCTTGAATGGGAGGATACATGTGACTATGATAGCCTAGAGATTTACGATGGTGCTACATCACTTGGAGTGCAACTGGAAACCTACTGTGGCCACAGCTTACCGCAAATTACACGCTCATCTGGGACAGACATGTTTCTCTTATTTAAGACTGATCAAAGCATTATCAGGTCCGGATTTAAGGTAGGAATCTTATACAATCCATGAAATAACAGCCTTATGATGTGTGTATGTGGTTAATTAATTGAATAATTTGCCAATGGCTGGTTTGCATGGAGTGATGGATGAGCGCAGACTTTCAGAAAAGCAGTGCCTCAGTTGACAAAAGGACACTCCCCAAATATTTATTTAAGAAAATGAAAATATTTTGATTAAAATTGCATTTTTGAAGTAGAAAAAGGGGCAATGCCAAGGGGCACTGGATTACGTATGGATGAGAGGAAGTCAGCCTGAGGTAAGGCCAAATCATTAAAGAAAAGAGATGGTGATCGTCTTTCTGATCACACAAATCCGGGTAGGGTTGGTGGTTTATATTTTATTATATTTCTTTCTGTACTATTTATAGTATTACACAGTTAGAAAGGCACAGACAATAAGATTGGTTGAGTGAAGTCTGACTGGACCCAATGGGGGACCTCCGACTTTTTAGTTCAAATTCCTGCCGTTCGCATCGCCACTGAACCAGTGGGCCTATTCGGCACACTGTCACACTGCAAACCCAATGGCTATGAGCAATCTTCATACAGAAGAAGTCAAATATCTCTAAAACCACATGACCTAGACACAAACCACTTGGTATACATATAGAAAACATACAACGAATACATTATATTAAATTTCTAAGGTTAGGGTTCTGTATTTCTATTAATTTTGAATAAAATAAACGTTTTGCACTGGGCGTACCGCCGAACTCAGTGCATTGTCAATGGCCGTGAGCAATCTTCATACAGAAGAAGTCAAATATCTCTAAAACCACAAGACCTAGAGACAAACCGCTTGGTATACATATAGAAAACATACAACGAATACACTATATTAAATTTCTAAGGTTAGGGTTCTGTATTTCTATTAATTTTGAATAAAATAAACGTTTTGCACTGGGCGTACCGCCGAACTCAGTGCATTGTCAATGGCCGTGAGCAATCTTCATACAGAAGAAGTCAAATATCTCTAAAACCACAAGACCTAGAGACAAACCGCTTGGTATACATATAGAAAACATACAACGAATAGATTATATTAAATTTCTAAGGTTAGGGTTCTGTATTTCTATTAATTTTGAATAAAAGATACGTATTGCACTACGCGTACCGGCGAACTCAGTGCATTGTCAATGGCCGTTTAGGACCACTGGTACCGATGCGCCATCTAGTGTCAACAAATGAACTACCCCGGATGTCCCCCATTGGCCCCTACTTTATTAAATTAACAAATATGTGTGAGTGAGGCAGATAGTCTGGATGAGCATGGTCACGTTACATCTCCCACCGTTAAAGTAGCATAGTTAATAGCAGTTGAGTGGTTACCAAAGTGCTCAGGACCTGGATAACAAGCAGTAGTGCATTTAACCTTAGCACATAACTAACACCCGGCAAGTAGAGAAGCAATACTGTTACTGAGTAGAATATACAGGGATGAAAGATCTCCGCGATTTCGCGGATTTCCGGGATTTTTCAGTCTCATCAGCTTATACTACTAATATGTGGTGCAGATGCCACATCACTATCAGCATATACTACTAATAAATGCTCCAAACGCCATAACACTATCAGCATATACTACTATCACATGCTTCAAACCGCGCAGCATGATCAGCGTATACCAATATATATGAAACCCAACTTCCGGAAATTTTCCGCGATTCCCTGACAATGCTAAGCCTATGGGAGAATATCAGCATTTCCGCTTTTTTTCCCGGAGAGCACTTTCATCCCTGCCAGAGATGAAAGATCTCCGCGGTTTCGCGGATTTCAGGGATTTCTTATATCCACCGATTATCTTTAAACAAAATTCCAAAAGATGGGATCAATATAACAACAGTTGGGTGGTTCGAATCGCGTTCTTATATGACCTTAGATGTAGTTAGGACATAAAACCTGAGCAAGAACCTGTTAGATATGGGCGATAATGCAATCATAACAAGGCTAGTTGAGACCTGACTTCCGGTATTTTTCCGCGATTCCCTGACCATGCTAAACCTATGGGAGAATATCAGCATTTCCGCTTTTTTTCCTGGAGACCACTTTCATCCCTGAATATATAATAAACACTTTCAAGTGATTTAATAAGGTAACTTACTGCCGGACCTGAATTTACCTAGGTAGTGGTATTAGAATTAGCATTATACTATGACCATCAATTAGCATTAAACTATGACAATAACTAACAGATGGAGAATCAGTGTTTGGCTGCATCCTAAATGATATTTGCCAAACAAGTTATACCTCAGATATCATACACTTCGAGAAGTTTCAATTTTGGAAGTCAAATATTTGAATTAACAGTAGCAACCCTCTTTTTCCACATTGTTTTCATTTATCCCACATAAAATACAGATTGATTCATATCCTGCTGAGTAATATCTAAATTCTATGCTAGCCAGATGTACTTTTAACAGTTTAAAAAAAAAAATGATTTTTTTTTAAATAAGGGGCAGGCGATTTTTCAGGCATGGGCGGGGACAATCACTATTTTTGTTTTGTTTGCCTAAGTGGTAGATAAGTGCACAGCTCTATGTTTCACCTTGCATGACAAGGGCATATCTAGAATGCGGGTTATAAATATTTGCTTGATTATTTACTTATTATGCTTACAATGATCATAAGAAATAATTTCTTTAAAGTATTCATTCATCAAAATCGCCAACTGTATGTTTCCTTTCTTGCATGCAGATACGATACAGTTTCGAGCCTGCTGGTACTACTGGTAAGTTAAAAGGTTGTTTCTTTGTTTGTTGTTTTATGTCCTATCAACATCTAAAGTCATTTCAAGTCACGGAGTTAAAAGCTCTTTAATAAATACTACAACCCAAATGCATACCAGAAATAGTGACGCTAAGCACAGTTACTGCTTATTGATCAAAGTAAATTTACAAACTAATTAATGCACATTCCCTCTCTTTAGGTGAAGAATGTCACTACAACATCACATCTGATACTGAAATTCTGTCAACTCCTAACTACCCACTGAACTATCCTGATAATACCGATTGTGTATGGGATATCACAGCACCATTGGGACAGGTATGGACATATATAGGCCTACTCTGGAAATAATGTTATAATTGAACAACACAAAGCTGATCTCAATTTAAAAGGTAGTATTTATTTTCCCCTGACAAATTTAAGTTACAGTATGATAGTATGTCTTTGTTGTACAATGTGAGGTCTAAGATGTTGGGCCCTAAGTCTTAATATGTGTGGTGGCGGGATGGCAAATTAGAGTTTTTTATATATATAATTGGCTGGTCCTGTTGTGGTTTGTGTCCTTTCCTGCTCCTGTGTCGAAGTGAGAATGTCTGCGGAGCACGGCCTTATTTAGGCCGAGAGCGGATATAAGGCACTGGCAATTTTAGTTCCAAAAGACTCAAGGGGGGAGGGGGTGCTAGTGTCATAACTACGCAGTAGTAATGGAATTTTACATGAATTGGTCATAATCCTCGCATTGCGTTTGATTCGTGGCGAGGGAGGAGTACCTCCCCCCTCTCTCTCCCTTCCCGGGCCCGTTGGGACTCTGACGTAACCTCCCCCACCCCTCCTTTCCCGGCCCTTATAACCAGCCGCCTAGCTGCTCCTAGCCACTCACCTCTCCTCACCCTCCCAGCGCGCACACCTTTTTTCTTTGGCTCTCATCACCAGGCCCCACGCCTCCGCGATTCAGCCTCCACGCCTCCGCGACTTACCATCACCGCCGGCCCACAGATGCCTGCCGCTGCACGAGGACGAGGCAGCCCCGCCGGCCGCCGGGGATCCCGTCGAGGAAGGAGCGCCTCCTCCACCTCCCCGGATGCCGCCCCCGCAATGTCCTCCACCCCAGCCTCCAGTCAGAGGCCACCTCATGGGCGTCTGCAGTAGACGCCAGGATGGACGCAGAGACTCTCGCGATGGAGCGCCTCACTACCCTCATGGAGGCGATGGCCGTCACCCCCCACTGGGCGCCCGCCCCAGCACCCCATCCCGCCACAGCACTGGATCGCCTCGCGGATATTATCCAGGAACTCACCCTGGGAGCCAGAGGCGCCGCCCCATGGCCCGCCTCCTCCCCGCCCCCGCGACGCCGCCTCAGGACGTCCACCCACTCTACCAGCGCTATACGAGGCAGGGCACCTACCCGACACAGCAGGCCGCCTCCGCGGCCCGCCTCCCGGCTGCCCTGCATGCCGGCCCCTACCACACACCGGCCTCCGCCGCCGAGGCGGTTCGGGACATTCTGGAGTCAGCTGAGGTGCAGAATACCGGCGAACGAAAAGGTATCCCCTCGGGCTACATCTTTCCTCACAACTTGATAGAGAGGGGCCCCGAGGGGAAGGCGCTCAAAAGGGGCGAGGCCAGTATGGAGGAATACAACCTCCCCCTCCGGATGCCGGAGTCTCACCCCGCCTTCCCCTCGGACTCCATCCCCGGCCTCCTGCACCACAACCTCATGGTCCAGCGGGACTGCGGGGCCCATCCGTGGCCGACCGTTCGGCGCTACTTGGAGACTATCTTCGCCTGGATCGCCGACGGGCGGCTACCGGATGGGTGGCACAACCCCGTCGTGATCAACGCGGTGCGATTGGATGTGATCACCGCCCCCGCGACTGTACCAGGGGGCTCCCGAGCCGTCGCCCCCTGTGCCCCATCCTCCCGCCCAGCCGACGTGCAGCCACGAGCAGCGCAATCCGACCCGCCCACCCCCTACACCCGAGAGGCCTATGGTGTTCCCTGCCCTGCTTGGAACAGGGATCCCACCTCATGCGACCTCGCCCCTGCTGGCGAGGCGCACGCGGATCAGCGTGCCAGGAGGAGGCACGCCTGCGCCTACTGCGCTAACGTCCGCCATATCCTGACCGTGCACAGCGAGGCGGTCTGCTTCACAAAGCAGACCCGGGAGCGCGCCTCAGCCGCCCCCGCGATCACCTCGCCAGACTTTTAGCCCCGCCCCCCCCTCCAGCCCAGCCACCACCCCCCCTGGAACAACCCCTCCGCCCCGGCCCTGCCCCCCTCACAACTCCCGCTAGTGCCTCTCACATCTCTGTCGCCGCCCTCCTTACATCTCCCACCACCAGTGCCCCCACCGAACCTCCTCCCCCACCCCACCCTCCCCACCCCCTCCTCCCGGTTGACGTCGCGGGGGCCAACGTTGTCGTTAACACAGACAACATGGCCTCCGCCGCCTCCCTCGACTCGGGGCGGGCCTCGACCCTCGGGACATGCGCTCGGGAGCTATGGTTGATGGCCGCCAAGGGCTGTTTCGACCGTACCATTATCCACAAGCCCGGGGCCGACCTCATCCTGGCTGACGCCCTCAGCCGCGCCCACCTTCCCGGAAGATGGGCAGTCATGGCCCGAGATGAGGTCGCTCGCCTCGGGCTCGTCCACACCTACCCATCTCCTGACGAGTTCCCCTATAACCCCGGACTATAACTTCAAGGTACTCCGCCTCCGTGGTTGCCGCCATCGACGGGCTGCACGTCGCCTACCTCGCCCCTTCCACCTGGAGGAACCGGCGCTGGCACGCCCGGAGCTATGTTGAGTTCGCCTCTGGCCATCGCTGGGACCCTCTGGCCCCAACGCCCTTCGATGTCGCTGCCCTTCGATGTCGACGCCGCTCACTCTACGCCTGCCCCGTCGCCCCCGCCTCCATCCGGCACGCCCTCTCTGGGGCGTGCTCCTGGCTGGAGGCGGGATGGGATGCCTTTGCCGCTCACCTCGCCCGCGGCGGCCCCTCGGGGCAGCCCTGACACCATCACCCGAGCCGACGTCCCCCCCGCCCCCCCCCCGCCCCCGGGGGTCTCCGAGTCACCCTGCGGAGCTCCAAAACCATCGTGCTGCCCTCGGGGGCCATGGCCCTCTTCATCCCTGCTTCCTCTGGCCGACCCCTCTGCCCCGTTGCAGCCTGGGCCGCCTCCATCCCCCTCGTGCTGGCCTCCGCTACCGACCCCGCCTTCATACTGCCCTCGGGCCGCCCTCTGGACCCTCGGACTTTGACAGCCATACTGCGAGGCGCCCTAAGAGCCCTCAGGGTGCTCGCCCCGGATGGCTACACTCTCCACAGCCTCCGCCGGGGCGCGGCCCAGACATGCCAACACGCGGGTGTTCCCCTCGAGGACATAATGGCTCAAGGCACCTGGACCTTGGATGCGGTTCACACCTATGTCCCTCGCATCGCCGCCTCGGGCGCCCCTCGAGCCCTCTCCTCTGTTTTGGTGGAGGACTCTTCGGGGCGCCTCCCTCCCACATGACATTGCTACTTTTCATTGATCCACATGACTTTATACCTTGATCCATTTAACAATTGATCCATTATTGACACGATTGATTCCTGATTTAACTATTTGATCCATTAGCTACATTTTGATTCCTATTGACCTTAATTATCATTGCTGCACTTGATCTTCTTGTGAATAAAGTGTTTTATTCCAACTCCTGCCTTCTCTCCTCCGTCATCATGTATCGGTCGTAATGCTCGCATTGCGTTTGATTTGTGGCGAGCGAGGAGTACCCCCCCCCCTCTCTCTCCCTTCCCGCGCCCGTTGGGACTCTGACGTAACCTCCCCCCCTCCTTTCCCGGCCCTTATAACCAGTTGCCTAGCTGCTCCTAGCCACTCGCCTCTCCTCACCCTCCCAGCATGCACACCTTTTTTCTCCACCCACACACCCATACTTATATCTCCTACTCTATAGGGTGGAGGGCTCTTCGGGGCACCTCCCTCCCACATGACATTGCTACTGTCATGGGGGTGATGAAAATGGGAAATACTGTGCCTAGAGCGGGACTCGAACCCACATCTCTTTGCATTCCAGGCCAGTGTGCTAACCATTAAACCACCTAGGCTCCCTGATATCAACACACTCCCCATGCCTACCTGTCTATGTGGTAACTTGCCTGAGAGGTCAGTGCAGACCACTACACTCGTCCCCCTGGAATTGTAAGTCTTGTAATGCTTACAATTACATACATACAGGCAATGCACTAACACATACATACACAGGGTAGGTTCAACAACCATACAGCGCAAAGCTTGTACAGGATCCTGATCACGGCAACCAGTGTCATGGGGGTGATGAAAATGGGAAATACTGCGCCTAGAGCGGGACTCGAACCCACATCTCTTTGCATTCCGGGCCAGTGTGCTAACCATTACACCACCTAGGCTCCCTGATATCAACACACTCCCCACGCCTACCTGTCTATGTGGTTACTTGCCTGAGAGGTCAGTGCAGACCACTACACTACTTTTCATTGATCCACATGACTTTATACCTTGATCCATTTAACTATTGATCCATTATTGACACTATTGATTCCCGATTTAACTATTTGATACATTAATGACATTTTGATTCCTATTGACCTTAATTATCGTTGCTGCACTTGATCTTCTTGTGAATAAAGTGTTTTATTCCAACTCCTGCCTTCTCTCCTCCTTCGTCACGTATCACATTAAATATGCAAATTGAAGAAGCCTTGGTTACAGAGCAAGAAATGAGCTGCTAGACGGCATATGTGTTGAATCACAAGATATGCTACAGAGAGCAGCATCAGAGTCAACAAAGAAGTACAAAAGAACAAGGAGTTAAAGAATAACAGGGTTAAATCGAATAGGTTACTCACCACACATGTGTCCATCAGTTTGTGTCAGTAATAAGGCAGGTAGTATATGCAAAGAGTCCAGAATCAGGGTGCTGAGGATCAGAGTTTGAGTAGTCAATTATGCATGTTCCAGCCAACATGAACAATTGAAATAATTACATGTTTTATTACAGTAAATGAAATAACCAACATATACGGTCAACCTTAATTAAAGATAGGAACTGGTGCGATTATTCTATCTGCATTGTAATCTAGGTCTTTTCTATCAGGAACATCAAATATATAAGTTTGTATTGAATACACAAAGTGTGAGATTTAATCAAAGTTAAAAATGGATATCTCAGTTTGCATTTCTGCCACTTCTTGACAATGTAAACTTGTCAACAAATAATAATTACTAAGCGGAATTTTGTAATCAAATTTTGTATATTGAACTCAGTTATGAGTTCACTTTCGAGACCGATTCATAAAAGCTCTTGATCTGCCCTTCGACCTCTGCCTCTGTCTTTGTGTCTCTTGGAATAATGTGTTGTCACTCTCCACTTATCACTCTGTCTTTTACTTTAGGTGATCACGATTACCAGTGCAACTTCTAATTTGTTCCGTCTTGAGGGATCAGCTGGCTGCATCTATGACTATATCATGATCCACGATGGACAATCAATACACGATAGTATTATTGCCCGGCTCTGTGGTATCTTAACAAACATAAACTTAGCGTCAACAAGCAACCACCTATATATTATCTTCCACTCGGATGGAAGCGTCACCAAATCTGGATTCCAGCTCGCAATTGAGTTTGGGGTGCCTTCCACCACCAATGGCACCACCACCATTCCAACCTCCACCCCCGACACACCCACCATGGACACACCCACCACCTCCACAACAACGCCAACAGCTTGTGGTGGACAACTTAATGGAAGTTCAGGAGAATTGCATTCTCCAAACTTTGGGATAGCAAGCTATCCAAACAATGCAGTATGCGTATGGAATATCGAGGTTGCAGAAGATCAAGTAGGTGGTCATTTTGAGTCAACAAAACAAAGAAAAGAATAAGTGTATATATTTTGTTCATGATAGTATAAATAATATTCACTGAAGTATTGAAATATGTGTGTTATACACTTTGATATGGATACATACTGTGCAGATTTCACTTTCATGATGGATCCCTCCATATGGTCATGTACCCTGATGGTATGTAAGTATAACATAAATTGATGCGATTTCTGTTAATCAGACACTGTTTTATTTGATTTTTAGATCAAATAGAATGCTTGTTTCAAATATACTTGTACGTAAAAACTGGCCACCCAACTAGCCATTCCAATTTATTCATATAGCAGTTACTGTTAGCACAGAGATTCTTCCCCTTCCCCTCACCATTGGATACTCGAAGCATGACCCTTTATCCTGTTGGTATACGATAACTCTCATGAGAAACAACAAGTCGTTTCTCCTAATAGGATATCTTCCACCAACATCCCTACACACTTACCCAGAAAACAATTTGGTGTATGTAAATAATGCATGTATTTCCGTCATAAAGACAACTAAAGAAACCAGCTACAAATTCCAGCAACTGACAAGAAGAAATATATATTGGAAAACCCCAAAATAGAAGTAGAATCATAGCATGAATTAGATTAACATAACTTTGTAGTTGCCACTGTGTATCTGTGCATACTTGACTTCATAGAGCCTCCTGAATGTTTGTCTTCAGATTATTCTGTTAGAGTTCCACGCTTTGAATCTAGAGGGTCCCTCCTCCTGTCAATATGATGCAATTAACACGTATGATGGTCACACTGCAAATGGATTCCGGCTTTCATATTACTGTGGAAACAGAAATACAAATCTACCATCGATTCAGTCAACTGGCCAGTATCTGACAGTGAAGTTCACTTCTGATGGCTCGGTCCAAAGGTCAGGATTCAATGCTACATACAGAAGCATGCCACAAACAACCAGTGAGGACCGTGTTTCTTCTTGTTTTATTCTTTATTTAATACTAACCATATTGAGGCTAAGGCCCCCATAACCTCAAAGGTATGCCAATAATATATAAACAGTAAAACGTCTCTATATCGACTTTAAATGGTCCATTTAGGGACATGGTAGGCTTAAGGAGTTTTTCTATCATTACAATGGTATTCTACGGGCGATCATTTGGGATCCAAAGAAAAGGATAGATATAGGGGAGTGGTCGATCTGTGGAGGTGGTTGGCTAGAGAGGTTTTACTGTATATATAGCTGTTGGCACAGTTTGGGAGGGTCCAATGCCTCTGCCACCCAGCCCAGAGAATCACCACACCCTGCTTATTACAGTTAAAAGCTCTTTTCAATAAATACTACAACACAAATGCATACCAGAAATAGTGATGCTAAGCACAGTTACTGTTTATTGATCAAAGTAAATTTACAAACTAATTAATGCACATTCCCTCTCTTTAGGTGAAGAATGTCGCTACAACATCACATCTGATAGTGAAATTCTGTCAACTCCTAACTACCCACTGAACTATCCTGATAATATCGATTGTGTATGGGATATCACAGCACCATTGGGACAGGTATGGACATATATAGGCCTACTCAGGAAACAATGTTATAATTGAACAACACAAAGCTGATCTCAATTTAAAAGTTAGTATTTATTTTCCCCTGACAAATTTAAGTTACAATATGATAGTACGTCTTTGTTGTACAATGTGAGGTCTAAGATGTGGGGCCCTAAGTCTTAATATGTGTGGTGGGCGGAATGGCAAATTAGAGTTTTTTGGATAAAGTTTCACGGATAAAGTTTCTTTGAAATTTAATTATAAAAGTGTCGATGACGTGGTTGACTACTATACATAATTGGCTGGTCCTGTCGTGGTTTGTGTCCTTTCCTGCTCCTGTGTCAAAGTGAGAATGTCTGCGGAGCACGGCCTTATATAGGCTGAGAGCGGATGTAAGGCACTGGGAATTTTAGTTCCAAAAGACTCAAGGGGTGAAGGGGTTGCTAGTTTCATAACTATGCAGTATTAATGGAATTTTTCATGAATTACATTAAATATGCAAATTGAAGAAGCCTTGGTTACAGAGCAAGAAATGAGCTGCTAGACGGCATATGTGTTGAATCACAAGATATGCTACAGAGAGCAGCATCAGTGTCAACAAAGAAGTACAAAAGAACAAGGAGTTAAAGAATAACAGGGTTAAATCGAATAGGTTACTCGCCGGACATGTGTCCATCAGTTTGTGTCAGTAATAAGGCAGGTAGCATATGCAAAGAGTCCAGAATCAGGATGCAGAGGATCAGAGTTTGAGTAGTCAAATATGCATTTTCCAGCCAACATGAACAATTGAAATAATTACATGTTTAATTAAAGTAAATGAAATAACCAACATATACGGTCAACCTTAATTAATGATAGGAACTGGTGCAATTATTCTATCTGCATTGTAATCTAGGTTAATGCTCTTTTCTATCAGGAACATCAAATATATAAGTTTGTATTGAATACACAAAGTGTGAGATTTAATCAAAGTTAAATATGGATATCTCAGTTTGCATTTCTGCCACTTCTTGACAATGTAAACTTGTCAACAAATAATAATTACTAAGCGGAATTTTGTAATCAAATTTTGTATATTGAACTCAGTTATGAGTTCACTTTCGAGACCGATTCTTGAAAGCTCTTGATCTGCCCTTTGACCTCTGCCTCTGTCTTTGTGTCTCTTGGAATAATCTGTTGTCACTCTCGACTTATCACTCTGTCTTTTACTTTAGGTTATCACGATTACCAGTGCAACTTCTAGTTTGTTCCATCTTGAGGGATCAGTTGGCTGCATCTATGACTATACCATGATCTACGATGGACAATCAATAAACGATAGTATTATTGCCCAGCTCTGTGGTATGTTACCAACCATAAACTTCGCGTCAACAAGCAACCACCTATATATTATCTTCCACTCGGATGGAGGCGTCACCGAATCTGGATTCCAGCTCGCAATTGAGTTTGGGGTGCCTTCCACCACCAATGGCACCACCACCATTCCAGCCTCCACCCCCGACACACCCACCATGGACACCCCACCCACCACCTCCACAACAACACCAAATGCTTGTGGTGGACAACTTAATGGAAGTTCAGGAGAATTGCATTCTCCAAACTTTGGGATAGCAAGCTATCCAAACAATGCAGTATGCATATGGAATATCGAGGTTGCAGAAGATCAAGTAGGTAGTCATTTTGAGTCAACAAAACAAAGAAAAGAATAAGTGTATATATTTTGTTCATGATAGTATAAATAATATTCACTGAAGTATTGAAATATGTGTGTTATATGCTTTGATATGGATACATACTGTGCAGATTTCACTTTTATGATGGATCCCTCCATATGGTCATGTACCCTGATGGTATGTAAGTACAACATAAATTGATGCAATTTCTGTTAATCAGACACTGTTTTATTTCATTCTTAGATCAAATAGAATGCTTGTTTCAAATATAGTTGTACGTAAAAACTGGCCACCCAACTAGCAATTCCAATTCATTCATATAGCAGTTACTGTTAGTACAGAGATTCTTCCCCTTCCCCTCACCATTGGATACTCGAAGGCTGACTCTTTATCCTGTTGGTATACGATAACTCTCATGAGAAACAACAAGTCGTTTCTCCTAATAGGATATCTTCCACCAACATCCCTACACACTTACCCAGAAAACAATTTGGTGTATGTAAATAATGCATGTATTTCCGTCATAAAGACAACTAAAGAAACCAGCTACAAATTCCAGCAACTGACAAGAAGAAATATATATTGGAAAACCCCAAAATAGAAGTAGAATCATAGCATGAATTAGATTAACATAACTTTGTAGTTGCCACTGTGTATCTGTGCATACTTGACATCATAGGACCTCCTGAATGTTTGTCTTCAGATTATTCTGTTAGAGTTCCACGCTTTGAATCTAGAGGATCACTCCTCCTGTCAATATGATGCAATTAACACGTATGATGGTCACACTGCAAATGGATTCCGGCTTTCACATTACTGTGGAAACAGAAATACAAATCTACCATCGATTCAGTCAACTGGCCAGTATCTGACAGTGAAGTTCACTTCTGATGGCTCGGTCCAAAGGTCAGGATTCAATGCTACATACAGAAGCATGCCACAAACAACCAGTGAGGACCGTGTTTCTTCTTGTTTTATTCTTTATTTAATACAAACCATATTGAGGATAAGGCCCCCTAACCTCAAAGGTATGCCAATAATATATATACAGTAAAATGTCTCTAAATCGACTTTAAATGGTCCATTTAGGGACATGGTAGGCTTAAGGAGTTTTTCTATCATTACAATGGTATTCTATGGGTGATCATTTGGGATCCAAATAAAGGGATAGATATAGGGGAGTGGTCGATCTTTGGAGGTGGTCGGCTAGAGAGGTTTTACTGTATATATAGCTGTTGGCACAGTTTAGGAGGGTCCAATGCCTCTGCCACCCAGCCCAGAGAATCACCACACCCTGCTTATTACAGTTAAAAGCTCTTTTCAATCAATACTACAACACAAATGCATACCAGAAATAGTGATGCTAAGCACAGTTACTGTTTATTGATCAAAGTAAATTTACAAACTAACTAATGCACATTCCCTCTCTTTAGGTGAAGTATGTCGCTACAACATCACATCTGATAGTGAAATTCTGTCATCTCCTAACTACCCACATCACTATCCTGATAATACCGATTGTGTATGGGATATCACAGCACCATGGGGACAGGTATGGACATATATAGGCCTACTCTGGAAACAATGTTATAATTGAACAACACAAAGCTGATCTCAATTTAAAAGTTAGTATTTATTTTCCCCTGACAAATTTAAGTTACAGTATGATAATACGTCTTTGTTGTACAATGTGAGGTCTAAGATGTGGGGCCCTAAGTTTTAATATGTGTGGTGGGTGGGATGGCAAATTAGAGTTTTTTATATATATAATTGGCTGTCGTGGTTTGTGTCCTTTCCTGCTCCTGTGTCGAAATGAGAATGTCTGCGGAGCACGGCCTTATATAGGCTGAGAGCGGATGTAAGGCACCGGCAATTTTAGTTCCAAAAGACTCAAGGGGGGGAGGGGTTGCTAGTTTCATAACTATGCAGTATTAATGGAATTTTTCATGAATTACATTAAATATGCAAATTGAAGAAGCCTTGGTTACAGAGCAAGAAATGAGCTGCTAGACAGCATATGTGTTGAATCACAAGATATTCTACAGAGAGCAGCATCAGTGTCAACAAAGAAGTACAAAAGAACAAGGAGTTAAAGAATAACAGGGTTAAATCGAATAGGTTACGCGCCGCACATGTGTCCATCAGTTTGTGTCAGTAATAAGGCAGGTAGCATATGCAAGGAGTCCAGAGTCAGGGTGCAGAGGATCAGAGTTTGAGTAGTCAATTATGCATGTTCCAGCCAACATGAACAATTGAAATAATTACATGTTTAATTACAGTAAATGAAATAACCAACATATATGGTCAACCTTAATTAATGATAGGAACTGGTGTGATTATTCTATCTGCATTGTAATCTAGGTTAATGCTCTTTTCTATCAGGAACATCAAATATATAAGTTTGTATTGAATACACAAAGTGTGAGATTTAATCAAAGTTAAATATGGATATCTCAGTTTGCATTTCTGCCACTTCTTGACAATGTAAACTTGTCAACAAATAATAATTACTAAGCGGCATTTTGTAATCAAATTTTGTATATTGAACTCAGTTATGAGTTCACTTTCGAGACCGATTCATGAAAGCTCTTGATCTGCACTTTGACCTCTGCCTCTGTCTTTGTGTCTCTTGGAATAATCTGTTGTCACTCTCCACTTATCACTCTGTCTTTTACTTTAGGTTATCACGATTACCAGTGCAACTTCTAATTTGTTCCATCTTGAGGGATCAGTTGGCTGCCCCTATGACTATATCATGATCCACGATGGACAATCAATACACGATAGTATTATTGCCCGGCTCTGTGGTATGTTACCAAACATAAACTTCGCGTCAACAAGCAACCACCTATATATTATCTTCCACTCGGATGGAGGCGTCACCGAATCTGGATTCCAGCTCGCAATTGAGTTTGGGGTGCCTTCCACCACCAATGGCACCACCACCATTCCAACCTCCACCCCCGACACACCCACCATGGACATACCCACCACCTCCACAACAACACCAACAGCTTGTGGTGGACAACTTAATGGAAGTTCAGGAGAATTGCATTCTCCAAACTTTGGGACATCAAGCTATCCAAACAATGCAGTATGCGTATGGAATATTGAGGTTGCAGACGGTCAAGTAGGTAGTCATTTTGATTCAACAAAACAAAAAAAGAATAAGTGTTCATATTTTGTTCATGATAGTATAAATAATATTCACTGAAGTATTGAAATATGTGTGTTATATGTTTTGATATGGATACATACTTTCATGATGGATCCCTCCATATGGTCATGTACCCTGATGGTATGTAAGTACAACATAAATTGATGCAATTTCTGTTAATCAGACAATGTTTTATTTGATTTTTAGATCAAATAGAATGCTTGTTTAAAATATACTTGTACGGAAAAACTGGCCACCCAACTAGCCATTCCAATTTATTCATATAGCAGTTACTGTTAGTACAGAGATTCTTCCCCTCACCATTGGATACTCGAAGCATGACCCTTTATCCTGTTGGTATACGATAACTCTCATGAGAACCAACAAGTTGTTTCTCCTAATAGGATATCTTCCACCAACATCCCTACACACTTACCCAGAAAACAATTTGGTGTATGTAAATAATGCATGTATTTCCTTCATAAAGACAACTAAAGAAACCAGCTATAAATTCCAGCAACTGACAAGAAGAAATATATTTTGGATTTACAGAGAGTTCAAGTCCACTTCAAATCATTTGATTTGGAAGGCTCTACAACATGTAGCTACGACAAACTGGAGATATTCGATGGATCAACAACTAACGGCAATACAGTTGGAAAATTCTGTGGCTCTGGAGCACCTCCTGATGTCTTCAGCTCTGGTAATATCATAACGGTAAGCCCTTATTAGGCCAAATCAAAAATTAAAAGTGGTGATCGTCCTGGCCCGTGCCCGAAAAATCGCTCTCCCCTGAATTTATGTTTTATCTGTTGAAATGCATCAAGCTAGCAGCCATTCAACTTTCATATACATTTTTAAGTCATTGGTTTGACTCAGCCAGGGTTCGAACCCAGGAGTTTGAATCCCCTCACCTGCCAGAACGGAAGGCTGATGCTCAACTCATTCGGTCATTGTGTCTGGTTATGTATTATGTCTATGTCAAAAATAAAAAAACAAAAACACAAACCGCCCACCCAACCCTAATTTTTATTTAAAAAGGATGATCACCAACCTTTTAATATTTTATTTGGCCTTAGCACAAATATTATTATTTCCATTGATAGATTCTAGTCAATAGTGCTGGCTAAGTGATATATTTATATGATTTGGTTGGTTGTTGGAGTCCTGGCATCATCTGAAGTTATATCAGGACAGGTACCGACTTGTGACAGTGTGCACTCATGGCAACTTTATAGTGCTGTCCCACTTGGAAATGAAACCGCCACCATCATGCCCCGATATCCCACTGAGTCACATTATCCTGACACTGAGCTAACCAGTACTTGCCCTATCCTATTAATGTCAAGCGCTAGGCTAGAAACCAACAAGTATCAATTTTATATGGCATTGGTTTGACTCAACCGGGAACTGATCTCCCACATGCCAGGCCGCGCTCTTCCGATTCAGCCACCAGGGGCCAAATGTAAGAGTCCGGGTTAGGGCTCGTAACCCACGCGTCGTGCGGATTTCCCGGGTTAGCGGCCAAAGTGTCAATGTATGTGCGCGGGTTAGGCTACCGCCTCGAGGGTTAACGTCGCCTTCACTAACTCCCACTTGAGCCAGGGATAACGTGCAGGTTAGGGACCGATTCGGGCCAAATCTATTCAATGCGACCATACGTACAGTAAACAAACCGCCGGCGCCGCCAGTATGGAACGCGACGTCGATGCGGCGGTTGCGGCGATTTGTTTACATTACATTCGTCGATTCGAAAATATAACTATTAATATCGCCGCCAATGCGACGGTAGCTTTAATAACGCTTCGAATTTAGGGTTAATTTAATGAAATTTCACGATTTGAGTATGTAATTCTGTTAAATATGATCGCATTTAATATATTTGAGCCTAATATATGGCTACAAAGGCAGAGGGATTTCCCAAATCTATAAATAACTGAAACGTTAGCTAACCCGCATGCGCTTTGGACTAATACATCCCCTGTGACACATATATTAACGCCGACAATAGATACCCCGCCGGCCGCCCTTAACTCCGCAGCCGATAAATTGTGGCTCTTACATTTGGCCCCAGGGGCCGTATGCAGGAGTCAGTGTTAGCGAAGCAAAACGGTGTTTGGAGGGAATTCCGGTTTAGCGGCGAAAAAATGGTATGCACGAGTCAGTGTTAAGCCTAACACCAAAGGCTTAACCGGTGTTACCTTACCCCTAAAAAATATCAGGTTTAGCGAATTTATTAGGCCCAAATCTATTCAATGCGACCATATTTAACAGAATTAGATACGCAATAAGTGAAATTTATTCAAATTAACCCTAAATTGGAACCCTCCTTAAGGCTACCGCCGCATTGGCGGCGATATTACTAGTTATATTTTCGAATCGACGAACGTAATGTAAACAAATCGCCGCCGCTGCCAGTATGGACCGCAGCGGCGGCGATTTGTTTACATTACGTTCATCGATTCGAAAATATAACTAGTAATATCGCCGCCAATGCGCCGGTAGCCTTAAGGAGGGTTCGAATTTAGGGTTAATTTGAATAAATTTCACTTGTTGCGTATTTAATTCTGTTAAATATGATAGCATTTAATAGATATAAGCCTAAAATATGGGTACAGACGCAGAGGGATTTCCCAAATCTATAAATAATTTCACGTTTAGCTAAAATGTAAGTGTTACGCGCTCCTGCATACGACTTGACACAGTTCCTGACATCGGCGATAGCTAATCGGTAATAGGCTGTAACACCAAACCCCGCTAACACTGACTCCTGCATACGGCAGGTGTATAAGAATTATACAAGTATAATAATCCGGAATATCCCTCCTTTCCCCAGTCACTCACAGAGTTTCATGGACTGATGGACTCTGTCCTAGTCATCTACTGCTCCAGCCTCCCCGACCCCAGCTCCGATGGTGTCACCACCACCCCTGCACACTGTAGCCGCCACTCACTGAACCACATTGCCCATTTGTCCTTTTATGTGTGATTGGCCATGTTGATTTATCAATATGTGTAATTAATTGAGATAGAATTATTCACTGTGCAACATGTAAGTCGATGCCTGAAATAGGCTTATGTACTTACGGGTGTGAGATTTTGCATGGTCAACATCGGAAAATGAAGCAAGGTCTCTGAGATTTAAGGAACAGCTTGGATATGTTCCATGATCTATCACAACTTCTACATCAAACGCACGTCCCCTATACAAACAGGGTGACTAGTCAGCTGTATTCTTTCCACTATGCATTCTGTTATCAATGCCAATAACGTAAATAAGGGAACATAACAATGGTGGGTGCATGTTCTACAGACCTAGATTTTTCATTTAAACCACCCTTTTCAAGAGTAGGCAGCATAGTTTACTGGTGCTTAAACAATCTGAGCCATAACTGCTTCAGTAGGAAGTAGGCCTAACTACAACCTGTGGAGGTGATGATTCCAGTGTTTTTCGATATTGGCGTAGACTTGAGAAATTGGGAGAGAATGCAAAAACCAAACAACAACAAAAAGGAATATACCGGCCACAGAAAGCTGTCGATTTTACTTTTAAATTCTATTAATCTGCATGAATTAATTAATTATTCACCACAAAAGTAGCTGGCTATGGTAGATAAGTCATTTCAACAATATATTTAGCAAAATAGATTTATGTGGTTATTCCCATAACTGAGCCTCCTGACACTTTTTCTAATGGGTTGCTTATGGAGCAGTCACACTACGACGTGTTGGCCTGGTGATGCGGATTCCGAGGGACACCAGTTTGCCAGGGACACTTCCATTGAAATGCATTGTTAACGGCCGTGAGCAAATCTTCATACGGAAGAAGTCAAATATCTCTCAAATTACACCATCTAGAAACTAATCGCTTGGTAGACATAGAGAAAACATCTTTACCATAAAGACTATGTTAAATTGATAAGGTTAGGGTTCTTGATTTCTATTAATTTTGAATAAAACTAACATTTTGCACTGCGCATACCATCAAACTCAAGGCATTGTCAATGGTCGTGAGCAATGTTCATATGGAAAATACAGAAGAAGTAAAATATCTCTCAAATTACACCATCTAGAACCAAATCGTTTGGTATAAATATAGAAAAGATCTTTACCAAAAACATTATATTAAATTTATAACGTTAGTGACAATGCTGTTCGATTTTGACGCATGTGCAGAAGGGATGTGTCCCTCGCAAACTGGTGTCCCTGGGAATCCGCAACACCGGCGTTGAACAATGCGTGCCAACGTGTTGTGTTTTTGGTCGAAACGTCGGAACGCGCGGGCAACGCGTTGGCAACGCGTTGCCGGCGCGTCGGTACACGTCGGTACACTATGATTGACAGGTCGCTTTGATACAACGCGTCGGCGCGCGTCGCCCAGCGCCGAAAGTGTTGTGCTTGCACAACACTTTCGGCACTGGCCGACGTGTTGCGTTACGTGTTACGGGCGCGTTAGCATACCGTCGAAACGCATTACCAGCGCGTTGGCGGCTCGCTCGTAGCACATTGAAAAAAGTCCTGGAAATTTCCCACAAATGCCACCGGTGCGTCAACGCGTCGGTAATGTGTTGCTGGCGCATGTGGACGTGTTGCTGGCACGTGTCGACGTGTTGCTGGCCCGTCCGCGGTGGTGCGCCGGCGTTCTGTGAACGTGTCGTCAGCGTGCTGGGTTTGAGTAAATAATGATATAGATTTACTTCTATGGCCTTACCAAAGCACCCGATTCTGACACCCGTTCGTCAAACGCCTTTCCCACGCACACAACGCACTGATAACGCGCCGGCAAAGCGCCGACAACACGTCCACAACACGTTGACAACACGCTGGCAACCCCCGTGGGAACCGGGCGAAATTGGGTCAAGCGGCATTGGTTTTTTTTTCCACCGGCGGAACCCGTTGGTGGCGCGCCAACAACGCGCCAGCAACACGCTCCCAGCACGTCGAGTTTTCTCAAAACACGTCGAAAAGTTTGACGTTTCTCAACGCGTTGAATATATTTAAGCGCGTTGGCGGCACGCCGGAATACACGTCGTAGTGTGACTGCTCCATTAGCAGCACTCTCACAGAGATGCTTGTTTAGTGTCCACCCATTTCAATTTTTTCAGGTTGGGTGGGAGGTTTTTATTTATATTTTGTAGGTGTATATATAATGGCTAAGAAGAAAACTAACCATGGTATTCATGGTCTGAAGGCGTGATAGGAAGGTACAGAAGACCATAGACACATTCTAGTTAGAAATTGAACATTACTATAAAAAATCTTTATTAAACTGAAATCTAAACTACATGCATTGTTTTGAGTTTTAATATTTCATTTGAAGGTTTTTTTGTGTTTTTTTACAAATATGTGTGGTGTTCTCTGTGGCTGAGTGGTTAGAGTGTCTGACTTTTTTCTAGGTCGGACTCCTAATCTGAAGGTTGGTGGATCAATTCCCCGTGCCCCCACCTCTGCAAATTTGGATTTCCACCGCTGTGGATAACTTACAGCGTCATGGTGCAGTCACACTACGACGTGTTTTCCGGCATGCCACCAACGCGCTAAATTTATTCAACGTGTCGAGAAACGTCAAACTTTTCGGCGTGTTTTGAGAAAACTCAGTGTGTTGGCAGCGTGTTATTGGCACGCCGCCAACGTGTTGCGGGGTGGAAAACAAAAACCCTGGACCGCTTGACCCAATTTCAAATATAAGCGGCGCCGGGTTCCCACGCTTGACTAGGGTGTTATCGACGTGTTATCGGCGTGTTATCGACGGTCGGCCGCGCGTTAAACCAAGTCGGCGGGTTGCAAGCGTGTTATCAACGTGTCATGGACGTGTTACGGGCGGGTTGCCGGCGCGTTATCGGCGCGTTGAATGCATGAGAAAAGCTGTAGTGGCCAAAGAAGGATATCTAGAGCATTATATACTCAAAGCCAAGACGCTGACGACACGTCCGCAGAACGCTGGCGCGCCGCCGTCAACGCGCCACCAACACGTCCATACGCGCCAGCAGCACGTTGAACCCATCGAGAAGCGCATGGAGCAACGCCAATACCGCACCCCAAACCCGTTGATGGAACGTTAACGACACGTTGACGGGCCCGTCGCAGATGGGGGAAAATTCCACGACGTTGATCAACGTTTCTCAACGCACTACGAGCGGGCCGGCTACGTGCTGGTAACGCGTGTCGACGTCATGCAAACGCACCCGTAACGCGCTACGCAACCCGTCGGCGCGCGTCGGCGAGCGTCGGCGAGCGTCGAAAGTTGTGTACCGCAACAAAACTATCGAACGCTCGCCGACGCGCGCCGACGTGTTGTTCTTCACACACTCAACGTGTAAACCGACGTGTGTACCGTGTACCGACGCGCCGGTAACGCGGTTTGTAACGCCCCGTAACGCGTCCCGACGCATCCGTATTTCGGTTCGCCCAAACTCCAACACGTTGGGCACGCGTTTTGTCCGCGTATTCGACCAACACGTCCCGTACTGTAGGCGCCCCATCATCAAAGGCCAGTTGCTCTCATATCATGTCTATGTGGTCTGGGAGGTTAAAAATCCCTTGGGTCGGTAAAAGTGTAGGCTCGGGCTTTCTATCGACAAACTGTCTTATGGTGAAAACAAGTATATTCAGACTTATGGAGCAGTCACACTACGACGTGTATTCCGGCGTGCCGCCAACGCACTTAAATATATTCAACGCGTCGAGAAACGTCAAACTTTTCGGCATGTTTTGAGAAAACTCGACGTGTTTGGAGCGTGTTGCTGGCGCGTTGTTGGCGCGCCGCCAACCTGTTCCGCCGGCGGAAAAAAAAACAATGCTGCTTGACCCAATTTCGCCCGGTTCCCACGGGGTTGCCAGCGTGTTGTCAACGTGTTGCGGACGTGTTGTCGGCGCGTTGGTGGCGCGTTGGTGGCGCGTTCGCGGCGGTGCGCCAGCGTGCTGCTGACGCGTCGTCCAGCAGTGGAGCCTTATTTATATCAAAGCACCCGATCTATAATAACCCGATGGTGAAGCGCCTTCCCCACGCCTGCAACACGCCAGCAATGCGCCAGCAACGCGCCGGCAACCCACCCGTAACGCGTCAACAACGCGTTGATGACACGCGGAAACCCGCCGATAACACGGCGATAAGACGTAATTAATACGCGGCCAACCCGCCATCTGCGACTGACGCGCCGGCGACACGCCGATAACACGTTGATAACACGTCGAAACGCGCCAGCAGCACGTCGACATGCGCCAGCAACACGTTACCGACGCGTTGACGCACCGGTGGCATTTGTAGGAAATTTCCAGGACTTTTTTCAACGCGCTATGAGCGGGCCGCCAACGCGCTGGTAACGCGTTTCGACGGTCTGCTAACGCGCCCGTAACGCGTAACGCAACACGTCGGCCAGCGCCGAAAGTTTTGTGCAAGCACAAAACTTTCGGCGCTGGGCGACGCGCGCCGACGCGTTGTATCAAAGCGACCTGTCAATCATAGTGTACCGACGTGTACCGACGCGCCGGCAACGCGTTGCTAACGCGTAGCCGGCGCGTTCCGACGGGTTCCGACGTTTCGACCAAAAACGCAACACGTTGGCACGCGTTGTCCAACGCCGGGCCAACACGTCGTAGTGTGACTGCTCCATTATACATAATAGGCAGTATAAATCTTCAAGAAATATTAAATATTTGGGGGTCAGGGGCATTTCTCAGGTCAGGCGGGGATGCTAAACAAGTTAGTTTTATTTATCTGGCCTTACGCTTTGTGCCCACTCTGTTATCGTTGGTCTCCAACATCATGATGATTCTATAGTAGTCTGCATTGTCCTCTCAGGCAAGTAACCACATAGACAGGTAGGTGTGGGTTGTGTGGTGATATCAGGGAGCCTAGGTGGCGTAATGGTTAGCACACTGGCCCAGAATGCAAAGAGATGTGGGTTCGGGTCCCGCTCTAGGCGCACTATTTCCCATTTCCATCACCCCCATGACAATACTATAATATGTGTGCACAAAAATTGTCCTTTTTTACCATAACGAGCTGGTACTAGAGGCCCAATACCCAGAAGCCCATCAGCCAGAAGGGGATCTGTAGGAGTGTACACTGTAAGTTAAAGTTGCATAGCCCTATGAAAGCATACACTTTTTAAAACCAAGACAATTATTTACATTTGATTTAAATACACATATAACTTAAATACTGATGCGCTTAATAAACATTTGTTGACACATTGACTGATAAAAGCGAATACGAAGCAAATTTAATCAAATATGTTATTGCAGAATCCTATGGTATCAGAGTTTTGGCATGCTTGCCAAAATTTATTTGCCATGTTTTCACTTCAAATGTTTCCAAAGTTTACAAGTTAAAATAAAAGTGATTTAAAACTAAAGTAAGGTAGATAATAAAAACAATCAACCTAATATATATATCTCAGAAAATGACAGAAACTCAAAGCCATCAAACTATGCAACTTTAATCTGTAAGTAAATACTCATATTCCGAGTTTGCGCATGCTTGTTCCTGAGAAGAGCCAGGAGCTGTAACCAGGACTAGGGCCGGCTGAAGGCACCGGCAACTTGGGCAGTTGTCCGGGGTACTACGTGCTAGGGGGAGACAAATATAATTTCTAGAAATTTTAGACCATCCTAGTTGTAATAAGAAAGGATTTGAAACTTTGATGCTGTGTTTGAACTATTTTCTTTAGCTTGTATATTGTTTTAACCTCTGTATTTCTACATTTGCAGTTTTTCCTCCCTTTGAAACAAATGAAAATCATACTTGTAAGGGTGCAAAGTTCAGCTTGACCAGGGCACTAGCAACCCTAGGGTTAGCCTGCCTCTCAGCCCTAAATTTCAGCATAGGTCATCTAATTTAAACTTACCTTCCACTGATAACCACTTGATTCCTCATGACCAAGATTGGTAGGATCCAAGCTGTGCATTTGTTTCTCATGTAGATTATGTCGATTATGATGAAAGTCTCCTATCAAATAGAACTTTTGGTTTGTATGTTCAACCCCTCGCACCACCTTATGCCACCTGATTCTGGTCACGCACACCCTAGTAACCGAAGGGTATTTGTTTTTATTGTAGGTCCAATTCAGCTCTGACTACTCTGAAACAGAAAGTGGTTTCAGGATCAGCTTTTCTGCAGTGGATGCAGGAGGAATTGGTAAGACTCTGACACATACATGATATAAGGCAAACATTACATGAGGCCAGTAGAGAGATAGAGAACATGATTCCTTTTTTTTTTTTTTTGTGTGGTAAATATGTTTATTCTGCTGAATAAGTCTTTTGTCAGTGCCGAAGCAGTCTTCCAGCCATTTTTCAATTCAGGGTTATTTACACAAAAGGTATATAGAATAAGGTGTACAATACCTGTTGAATACACAATTTGCACCATGTAACACAATGAAATTCTGAAACCCAAATGTTCCATAACAATATGGTACAGTAATGTCATATAACCAGATAAATATTAGTCAGACCAATGTGAGTATTTACATAGTATTTAGAATGTAAGCAGAATTTATCTTCTGTATTCAGTTAGTAAACTTGTAGTAAGCTTTAATGTTCAGTTGCAGTTAGGCAAGCAGTATATAAATGTTGGTTTGTTAGGAAAATTCTAGTGTAACTCTAATGTAGTTAGTTATGTGAGTTTATGGATTATGTTGTTGGGGTGGGGTTGTTAATAATACACAGACCAGCTGTGACCAGTGAAGCAGTGGGACCAATCCCAGTGCATTTAGGTCTTAAATTTTACATTTTTACCTGGACTGTCTCTGTCATCGTATATGGTTGACTGGAGATAACAGAGTAAGCAACAAATTAAAAAAGTGGGGGGTCCTTCAGGACAAAAATCCAAATCTATTCATGCTGCTATGTCTTTGCCAAATTAACAGCAGGTGAAGGCTATTGAATATTACAAACTGTTCCTTCATTTGTTCTCTTGCAGAACCCACCTGCGGAATCCCTGATTTGTCCTGGATATCTGGCAATATCATCGGTGGACAGGAAACGAGCCCCCACATGTGGCCATGGCAAATTCTCCTACAGAAGGATGGCAGCTTCATCTGTGGTGGCTCGATACTCTCCAAGGATTGGATAATCACTGCAGCACATTGTATGTACGTAGATAATTTGTGAACCTTCTTAATCATAATTTGATTTTTCTCTCCTCGTCACACTATGCGCCAAGCAATGTACAGATATTTTTTTTAATTGAGTAAAACAGTTTATTAATCAGAGCATGCATTTCCTGGCGGCGTTGGAGACTCCGGCGGCCTCGAGGGCGGCCCGAATCAAGGGGGTGACGTCGCGCGGTGTGAGAGGGGTGCCCTCGCGGGCAAGGAAAGCCGGTGTAAAGATTTCAAATCCCCCCCATATTCAAGTTCCCCCCCGGGAACTTGAAAACGTTTTCAAATTCCTCCCAGGGGAATTTGAAAACGTTTTCAAATTCCCTCCCTCGTTTTAACTTTCCCTCCCCCCCCCCCCCATTTTTGGGGAATTCTCTTTATTTTATATATTTTTTGTTATTTTTTGTTATTTTTCATGACAAATATTATAATATACAGAGAATAGCATAATGGAAATTATTACTAGTACAATAAAACATATTTAACCACAAATGACCCAAAAAGTCTCCAAGATGGTTAAGAAAAAAATATTATAGGTCTGAAATTTAAAACGTTTTTTAAAGTTTTTTAAAGAATTTTAAATTCCCAGAGGGGGGAATTTGAAAATAGGGGGAGGAATCTGAAAACTGTTTTTATGTTCCCCCCCAGGAATCTGAAAACGTTTTTAATTTCCCCGGAGGGAAGTTAAAAACGTTTTCAGATTCCCGGGGGGGAACTTGGGAAGGGGGGGGAAGTTGAAATCGTTACACCGGGCGTCACCCGGCGCCGGTGTAGGACGTTCAAAACACTACCCCATTCAGAACACTACGGTAGTGTTTTGAATCTAGGTTCAAAACACTACCATAGTGTTTTGAGCTTAGGTTCAAAACACTACTGTTAACTTCAAAACACTACCCCTACGTACGTTGAAAACACTACCCAAGTTCAAAACACTCATGACACGGCAGTAGCATAAAGTATACAACGAAATTATATTTATTGTACAATTTGTGTAATAAATGTGCCGATATTGTTTATGGCTTCAAATCAGTGAAAACTATGAGTAATTGACATTTCTTGGTTTATTTTGAAATTCATATATTAAATGATCAGTGGAAACTGAAACACAACGTAGCGATACGCCCAGAAGTGATGGGTGAATATGATGAACGGCATTTGACGTCAGGTTATGGTGCTGTCACATAACGACGCTTCTCGCCAACGTGCGTTGACGTATGTGATTTTTTTGCGCTATGTCGGGATACGTCAGGAAGCGTTACGCGGGCGTTGCATGTGCGTTGGTCTATGTTGATCTAAAGCGACGTTCGGCGGCGCGCATCAGGGGGTCGGCGAAGTTTTGGGCTTGCACAAAACTTTCGACATGCAACAATGCGGGGGTGCCAACGTAATGGCGACATAATGGTGCTGTCACATTACAAATTTTCTCTCCGACGTGCGTCGACGTGTGTCACTTTTTGGCGAAACTTCGGACACGTCGGGAAGCATTACCCGCGCGTTAGGCGCGCCTCGGTACACGTCGGTACACTTTGATTGACAGGCGACGGTCGTCGAGCAATGCCGGAGCGTGTCGTGGCGCGTCGTGGGTCGGCATGGCACGTCAGGAAATCGGCGAAGTTTTGTACTTGCACAAAACTTTCGACGTGCGACAATGCGCGGGTGCTAATGGGGCTATCACATTACGACATATCTCGCCAACGCGTGTCGACGTGTGTGATTTTTTGCTGCAACATCGGCTTCGTCAGGAAGCGTTACGCGCACGTTAGGCGCGTGTTGGTATTCGTTGATGGACGGTGATGGTCGGCGAGGATCGGCGGCGCGCGTCATCGCACGTCGAAAGTTTTGTGCTTGCACAAAACTTTGGACGTGCGACAACGCGCGGGTGCCAACGTTATGGCTACGTATGGGGCATGTCGAAATACGTTAAACGCGCTGGAAGATCGTTATGCAAACGGTAGGCACATGCCGCGCGCGCGTGAGGCTTGTTCCCACACGTTGCGCCAAACGGTTGCTTTGTTTGTTGTTGTTTTACGTCCTACCAACATCTAAGGTCATATCAGGATGGCGCGCCAACTTTTTTTTTTTTCCCTCATAACGTGGGCTACACGCTACCAATACGTTGAGCTGACGCCAACAAGTTTGACGTGTCTCGACGATTAAAAGTGATTTTGCGCATTGGCGGCACGCTGGCGAGAAGCGTCTTGATATCTACTTTAGAAAAATTATATGGCTACCATGATTAAGTTCCCGTCAAGTTCTTTCCATTGCTATGTTTCATTGAGATCAAATGCATTTTCAAAATGTTCACACATACCTACTATAAATTCGCCCATGAGTGTGCACTGTCACAAGTCGGTGCCCGCCCTAATATGACCTTAGATGTTGCTAGGACATAAAACAACAATCAACAACAACAACCCCTACTGCCCCACCTTACTGCATTCTTCCCCACCTTACTGCATACTGCATCACGCTACTACAAATGAAACTGAATATGCAGCAATTATAACATATTGGAGTAGTGTTTTGAACTTAAGGGTAGTGTTTTGAACTTAATGATAGTGTTTTGAGTGTGGCCACAGTAGTGTTTTGAACCTACCTTCAACTAGGTTCAAAACACTACTGTAGTGTTTTGAACCTAGGTTCAAAACACTACCGTAATGTTTTTGTGGGGCAGTGTTTTGAACTTACTACACCGGCAGCAGCAACAGCGCCCTTTCCCAGCCGCACACGGGGAAGAGGGGCGACCCGCGAAGGGCAGGGACAAGGAGCGACACCGCCTTCGCCGGGACTTGATTTGCACAGTTTTTTATAAATTGACGTTATCCAATAATGCAATATTTGCGATCAGTGTTATCAGTTTGTCGCATCTCTAGTCATAAAGGTGAGTTTAAATAGTCCGAAGCAGCATTTCCGTAATATATTGACACCCGCTCATTGATGGACGTCGCTCGCGTTGACCTTGTACCCACTCACCATATTTATTATGCTCGAGCAAAACGTTAATAAAACAAAAACCACCAACAAAAAGCACAATGTCAAATGAATATTCCACTGCTTCAGATCATATTCTGTTATTTAGGAGCATGTTAAAATTGAAAAGAGCAAGTGAGTGCCAGTCACTGTCAACATCAGCTATTCAGAAGAGCTAGTGGTAACACATGAGCAAGTGTGTACCTTGCATTCACACTCCCAACTTAAACCATTTTAGTCTAAACCGGTTTAACTATTCTAGCTCACAAACTGGTTTACATGCAGCAAACTAGTTGAGTTGACTTACCGCTAAGCCAATTTAGCGGCGCCTTCACACTGATGTTTTAAACTAGATTAGTTCAACCGGTTTAGTTCAACATGTTTATCATGTAAGTGTGAATACGGCTTAAGACTAGAATTAGGATAAGTACCGATGTCCAAATACCCAGTGTTCTACTCATCATAAATCACTATCTTGTGGACCAAGATACAGACCATATTTATATTCTCTTTGATTTGATCAATACAAGGCATAGTTCACTGGATAGCTTATGTGTCAAGGATTAACAACAAGATTTCAATTCCTTCTACATCCCAGCCAGCAAAAAAGTATAGGACCCATATGAGGTCCATATGGGTTACAATACTGGACCCACATGGGCTGTCCATATAGGAGACATGTTTTTTGCTAACAGGATCCATATGTGGGTCCCACATAGGTTTAACATGGGGCCTATATGGGTCCCATATAACATTCAGGAAGCTACAGTTAAATATCACCTGCAAAATGGTAATAACAAGAAAACTTCTATAGTTTTATGACATGCATAGTTTAACCCCCCCCCCCCACCAACCCCTTCTATCCTCGGAAAATCCTCATCGGATCGGCGCCGAAGGAGCGCCACCTGTGATATATGCGTAATAGACGTATAGGTGTGTGGCTAATATATGTGAATGAGATGCAGAATTTGAGACAAAGGAATATGCTAATGAGATGACGTCATGGAAAGTTGAGCCGGCGGGTCAAGCGAGCCCTAGGCCGTGAATAAACCATTCAGTATCCAGAAGTCAAAGTGTTCAGACGTTGTACTTTCACACCACCCAGGTCTGATGGCCTCACCAGACGGATATCACAGGACCTCAGTGGTACCTGGCCATAGCACCAATGGCAGATATCTGCGAACAGATACTACACTTTGATCTTAGCCAAAATGCCAAGAAGCAATTGTGTTAATTATTAAAATGCATTATATATTGATACCTACTTATTGCATACATATTATGTGAAAATATCTGCCATTGGACAGGTGTTTCAATGGTTTTATTTTGGGCACACCCTTTATGTGAAAATGTGTGCAGATATGAGGTGAGAACATTATTTCAACATTGACATTGGCATGGTAGGCCAATTTCGGTGTGATTGACATTGTCTGTCAATACATATGTTGGTATGGACATGTGCTAAACACACAATTAGTGTTTCAATGTAAGATTAAAAGTAAAATACTTCACAAAAATGTTTTGGTAATGTATAATGAATGTTAATCATAATAAATCAATATTATAAAACATTTTAAAAAGAAATCATAAAATTCCATAAAATTGTATTTGATCGAAACGTGCACCTGTCAGTCACCTGGATGTTGGTGGATTTGCTGGGAAGGGAAACATGGGACCCATATGGGGCCTCGCTCAGATTCTTATAAACATTTGTTTAATATTTTGTCACATATATGCTGCACATTATCTTTTATAGTGTCTCCATACATTAGATTTTTCACGTTATTGTAATAAACTAGACATTTTGTATGATTTATGGTTCAGACTCTGCATCCATGGGACCCATGTGGGTCCGATATGGGCAGAATAGTCAGTTTGGGACCCATGTTGATCCCATGTGGTTACATCCACATGGGTTTGTCTGGATATAGCACATATGGGCCCTGTATACCCGTGTTTGTTGGCATAATCTTATGAAGTCATTGCTTTTCTTAATTCAGAAGAGTTAGCGCAAATAGACTGAGCGTCATTGTTGGGGAGCATGACAGAACTGCTACTGAGGGGACAGAGCAAATCTATGCTGTGGCTTCCGTCTTCATACATCAACAGTACAGCAGTGCCTCAAATGGTTACGACATTGCCCTGCTCAGGCTGGCCAGTGGCATCCACTACACAACGGTCAGTAAGCCAATATGTTTGCCGCGGAGTGAAGCCACCTCTGGAGAAACTTGCTACTCCACTGGGTGGGGTACAACAACTGAAGGTAGGAAATGCTATGGACTATTCAATCAATTCAGCTACTTCCAATTAAATATGTGGTTCTTGAATTGAAATTGTGTGTCACTGCTTTGAAAAGAATATGTGTAATTGTATTTGGAATAACAAGAACTTTTATGGTTAAAGACGTATGTGTAATAATATAGTGCTTGGAATGGAAGGAGTAGAGTGACGATTATAGATGTTATTCTAAATCACGCAGTAGCATTTGTGATTTATTGGACATTTACATATATATATATATCAATTATACTGATAATCAGAGCCAATGCAAACAATATCTGCTGTTATTACATTATTAACTGTGCATCCCAAAGCATTGAGTGTTCACCTACTAGGTTATATGTGTCTTTTCACACCCTTACTTTGGACGCATATAGGGGGTAGTACATCAAGCGTGTTGATGGAAGCGACTCTTCCGATCATCAGCCAGTCAACGTGCAGTAGGTCAGACTGGTTAGGCTCACAGATCACTTCAACCATGCTTTGTGCAGGCTATGCTCAGGGTAGCAAGGATTCATGCCAGGTTAGTATAGACCTAGACCGTGACAAGGCATCCATATGCATGCATATGTCAGTGTTATGGTGCTGTCACACTATGACGTATCTCGCTGGCATGCCGCCAACGCGCAAAATCACTTTTTTATGTCAAGACACTTCAAACTTTTCGGCACGGTGGGAAAAGATTGATATCAGCGCAATGTAGTGGTAGTGTGTGCCCGACGTTGTGGTAATGTATATCGACGCGTGAGAAAAAAAACAAAAAAAGGTGGGCGCAACATGTGGGAATGAGCCTCACGCGCGCACGGCATGTGCCTAGCGTTCACATAACGTTATTCCAGTGCTCCGCTAGCGACTAGCCGACATGTTGCACGACGTATGAGAGCGCGTGATCGACGTATGACAATGTCACACAATGTCAGAACAACGTTCCTCCAACGCATGTCTAACATATCTCGACGTCCCCCTAATGTCGCCATAACGTTGGCACCCGCGCGTTGTCGTACATCGAAAGTTTTGCGCAAGCACAAAACTTTGCTGACCCCCTGACGCGTGCCGCCAAATGTCGCCGTAGATCAACGTATACCAACGTTCGCTTAACGCGCGTGTAACGCAAATGGACGTATCCCGATGCAGCACCAAGAAATCACATACGTTGACGCACGTTGGCGAGAAGCGTCGTAATGTGACATCACCATTAGTAAATAAAGAAGGTGTCACCAGATTTCATTGGTGGAAGTCATGGCCTATGCCCACTCTCCCCTGTCTCAGCCCAACATGCCATTCAAGGACAAAGCTCGCTTTTCTTTGTCCACAGCCCGATTCAGGAACGGTTGGCCCTTTCTCCTCAATGAATCCCCCCACCCCCTCCAAAAAAAAAGAAAAAACTTGTTTTATTTAATGATGCTTCTAAACACATTGATTTTTGTATCATTGGCTATTGGAAGTCAAATATATGGTCATTCTGACAGCGCTTGCCATAGCCTTTGATGAACAAGTTGTGGGCCACTGGTTGGAACGGAAAATAGCCCAAACTGCAAATGGGTCCACTGAGCAGGATCGATAGGATGACTGAGACCATCACAGGTGGACATGCTACCGCCTGAGCTACGTCCCGCTCCACCATCTATGAATCCTGATCACATGTTGGGGAGACTGGCCTTCTCTATATCTTCCATACCATTTGTGAGAGGGCAATCAATGCCCTGCCAGTATTCAAGGGAAAATCCCTGTCACCCTCTGAACCATTTGGAGGCTGATCCGCTTTCATTGTCTTCTTCTGCTTTATATTTGTAGGGTGACTCCGGTGGTCCTCTTGTCTGCCTTTCCAATGGCAAGTTCTTACTCCACGGCATCACTTCATGGGGTTATGGCTGTGCAGGATACAAGAGCCCTGGTGTCTACACTCGAGTGAGCCAATTAAGAGACTGGGTTGACCAAAAAACAAATGGTACGTGATTACTTTTTTATTGCATTACATTTACTTATTGGCCTGATTGCTAAGTAATTGTCAGCATTAATTTTTATTTGACTAGAATTAGGATATTCAAAAACAAAAACATGCATCATTTATTTGCAGATGGAATAATTGGGAACAAAATGTTGTTTGTGGCTATTTATAGATAATATCAGGAGACTTGACAGGTATGCATTGATCTGCCTGAGATGAGCAGTCTAATGTTTGCATCACTGTAGCAGCTGAGGAGAGTCATGATGACTTATTGACCCTATATATATCAGTTTGACCCTCAGTTTTAATTATACCCTAAATACCTCCTAGAGAATAGGTAGTTTTGTGATATACAAACTGTACATTGCCATATTCAAGTAAAACAATTGTGTTATGTAGAGTTGTCTTAGTTATATTAGTGACCATATAATGATATATAGGGCCTACATTGAATCGGATATATTCTTCTTTTGCTTATTTATTACAGGTGCGTTCCAGTCAGCCCCATAAAATAACCTCGTCCAGACTGTCAATGTGACCTGCCTCACCACAATATTGGTTATGGGATTGATGCGGAGCCTAGCTTTAACCCATGCTATGCTCTGCATAGTATGTATGTAATCCTAGAGATGGAAATGCACATCACAAGAGGGACATGAATGTAAAGTGTATAACAGGGTATTACATGGCTTGTGATAGCTTCAAATGAAGTTCAAATTTAAGCCAATGCTAATGGAATTAACCGGAAATTAAATATGACGCTAAGCCAGCAATTTGTTTAGCTAACAAGATGAATAATGTTTCCCATTCATGAAATTCTTCCTTTGTTAGGCTTCTGTATTGCATTAGTTTGATCACAAACATAATATCCTCTTTGAGAAGGAACTTCACTCTCCAGTCTGGAAGGAAATCTATCACATGATGCAGCATGTACTAGGCATCCTGAATTATTGTTCCATAGTTTTGAGTCTCTGTCATATTCTTTGATTGATTGCTATATTCTACTTTACTTAGTTTGAAGTAAAATTTATTCTAAATGGCTACCTTTGGACAGATCTGAAATGGAAACATGACAAATTAATTTTTGATAGTCACATCAAAAGTGTATAGGTTCTATTTCATTGACTTAGTATCCCTTTGTATGAAGTAAGAATTGCTTAATAAGTGCACCAGTATCTAAGTTTGATACATAGGCTCACATCTATGGGTAACTTTTACTTTTTAATGTGATGCTTTTATTGGACTATGCAGCTTTAACTTTAGATGAGTTTCAGGATGAGGCCATAATAAAGAAATCAATGGGAAAACAACATGTATGGCTAAGCCATGGGTTATGACTAATAACAATAAATATATAATTATCTAACTGAGAGAACATTACTCCGGTGTATCAACATGAGACTATGTGGTAAAATAAAAAGCACTTGTACACATATATGCTGCTTACCTGGTAAATACTACCACTAATATTAGGTTCACCTTGGCTCCGACTTGGGCCGACATGGATTAATCACCTCGGATCATCCCAACAATTTGTTTGCTAATGCACAGATCCTATTCACTTGGGTTGCATAAATGAATGCGCTCAGGGTGGACAAAATGGTGGATTAATCCAAATGTTTTATTTTTTTTTTTTTTAAATAACCAATATAACTACAGGAAGATAGGATTTAAAATATTTTATGAATGCATAATTTAGTTACATGTCCATTTAATTAATTTGGGTGGTCATAGATTTATAACAAAAAATAAATATAAATAAAAAAGCATGTGGGGCTTGTACTGGTAGTTACATGTAGAAATACTGGCTGCTGGTACCAGCACAAATGTAATGTCATTGCTCCTGATGCCCCCAGCCAAGATGTGGGCATTGGAATCAGGTCATTTTGCACATGGCCCATGTTTTTTTAGGTAGGCCTACACCTCAGAGTGTTCTATTTGAAATTCTGACAACCTGATGATTTGAATGCATCAGCCTTGGTGTTTTGTGCCAGACTTCTGCTGTCTTCCATGCCGACTTGACAAGTCTCAAAGCATAAAGTATAACCTTCATATTCTTGATGATCTTCAAGTTTCATAGTCCAACGATTTCCAGTTTCTGTCATTTTTCTAGATAAATATATTAGGTTGATCATTATAACCTACCTTACGTTAAAGGGCCATCGCAATTATCAACATTTTCACAAGCAAAGAAACAGTACAAATTTCTGAGAATGATACAAATTAAATTAAATTAAAGCTGCATAATCCGATCCATTTGTCCCTGAACCACCCTGTAGTACCCTGCAACGTTCAGGATTTGATGATTCTATTTCTACCATAATTCAGTACTGTATTTCCGATTTTAATAAAACAATTGCAAGATATCAACATGTTTATTGTACACATTGTTGAGAGAGGATGGTAATGTGTTGTGCATTTGTTAAAATATTGATAATTGTGAATGACCCCTTAGTTTGAAATAACTTTGATTATCAATGGTTACTCTTAGAGATATTTTAAGTGCAAAGATGTTAAAGTAATTTTGGCATGTACGTCAAAGCTCTGTCACCGTAGACTTCAGCAGTGACAAATTCTATTAAATTGACTTGGTATCCTCTTTTATGCATTAAGAGATGCTTATTAGTATGTATGTTAGATATGTAGAATCAGATGAAGAGTTCAGGTGCAGAACCCCATAAATGGAAATCAAAAAATTGAATTAAAATAAAAGGTATTTGCCTGAATATAATTCTAATTCTCACTAATTCCAACCAGAATTCAAGCATTCTTGAAACAAAATAATTATGAAGTAATGAACAAAAATATATGAATGTAAAAATTTAGCCTTTTCAAGGTTTGACTCCAATGTTTATCCCAATGTTTGGATCGGTCTTTATGGGGTTTACCATCTGAACTCCTCAAATCTAGATTTAATCTAGGTTTAACTTTAGCCATAAACGGGAATTGAATGTACTAGCTATTTGTTGTGCTTTTGTTGAAATCAAGCTGCGCCCCTCATGAAAACAAGCCGACATACTGTACCGCTGTTCCTCTGTCCTACACTTCCATATTTGGATAATAAAATATAACATGAAAGTCAATGTATTTTGTTATTCCATTAACTTGTGTCAGATGGGATGGCCGCATCAGTGGGCTTCCCATGGGTTCGAAACCCAGCTGAGTTAAACCAATAACTTACAGAATTGATACCTGTCCCTACATAGCCTGGTGCTTAACATTGTTCATGTTGCACCTCACAGGGCGCGGTGACGGAATTGGTAGAGCATAGGCTTCGCATGCGGGAGATCAGGAGTTTGGTTCCCAGTCGAGTCAAACCAATGACTTATAAAATTGATACTTGTTGCTTCCTAGCCTGCCGCTCAGCATTAATAGGATAGGGCAAGGACTGGTTAGCTCAGTGTCAGGATAAACTGACTGAGTGGGAAATTGGGTCATGGCGCTGGCGGCTTGATTTTCCAGTGAGACAAGACTATAAAGTTGACGTCATAGACGTCGCTGTCCATACTGGCGGCGGCGGCGATTTGTTTACTGTACGTTCGTCGACTCGAAAATATAACTATTAATATCGCCGCCAATGCGGCAGTAGCCTTAATAACGCTTCGAATTTAGGGTTAATTTAATGAAATTTCACGATTTGCGTATGTAATTCTGTTAAATATGGTCGCATTGAATAGATTTGGCCCGAGTTGGTGCCTAACCCGGAGGTTATCCCAGGCTCAAGTTGGAGTTAGTGAAGACGACGTTAACCATCGAGGAGTTTGCCTAACCCGCCCTCATACATTGAGACTTTGGCCTCTAACCCGGGAAATCCGCACGACGCGTGGGTTACGAGCCCTAACCCGCCCTCATACATTTGGCCCCTGACCTGGAGGCAGCCACATTAAGAGACTACCTGAAGGGAAAGCTGAACGTGGAAATTCAATGCCGCAAGATTGAAACGGAAAGGAAGTGATTTGCCTCATTCCAGGTAACAGCAGAATGTGTGGACCCTAAGGTATTATATGACCCTAGTATCTGACCGACAGGTGCTTTTGTGCTGAGGTACTATGAGCCGAGGAGACCACGCCATGGTACAGAAGCAGTAAACATAAGGAACTGTGATCAAGGTGAGGTGAGTCTACCCAATTAAAATGACAAGAACAATGAGCAAGGTGCGGTAGGAGTTGAGGCCAGGAGACCTAATCAGCCTGTACAAGGTGCAAACAGTTAAAATATTTTCAAGACTGTAACCTACAACTGCAGGGGCCTGAAACTCGGCCAATCTGAATCTGACAAAACCAGAAGATTAATTTTAGAGAAGCTGTGTCAAGACCATGATATCATCTGTCTACAGGAGACTTGGCTTACCAAACAGGACCTGGGAGGCCTGAACTCTATACATACAAACTTTCATGGAATTGGTGAATCAACAATCGACAACAGAGATAAAATCCTACATGGGCATGCCCCTGCAGGGGTGGCCATTCTCTGGAATACAAAAATTGAACATGTAATAAAAGAGCTGCACTTCAATGTTGACTGGGCCATTGGCATTGAAATCAATATTGATAGTAAGAAAATTGTGATAATAAATGTCTACATGCCATATGAATCATATGACAATGAAAATGAGTTTATTAATAGAATGGCTCATCTATCAGCTTTTGTTGAAGATCTAGATACTACTTGTGTATGTGTGATGTGTGATTATAATGCTGACATCTCGGATGATCACTCTATTTTTGCTAAACATTTGCTCAATTCCTGCCAAGATTATGGATTTGTACTATCAAGTCAACAACTGTTACCACTAGATAGCTTTACTTTTGTGAGTAACTGGGAGACAGTCTCCTGGCTGGACCACTGTGTTAGCTCATTTGATGCTCATGATGCAATACAAAGTATGGAAATTTATTATAAACATGCCACCACAGATCATATAGCTGTAGGTATGACCTTGAATTTAAACAATGTACCTGATATGTCAAAGACTGCAAACAGCTGCAATAAATGCAAATTAGACTGGTCCAGAATAAAACAAGATGAGATTCATAAATATAGTGTAAATACTGAAACTCTCTTGCAAAATGTTAAAATACCCACAGATGCTCTAATGTGTAGAGATGTGCATTGTAAGGTTTCTCAACATGCAGATGAATTGTGTAGTTTTTATGAAAACATTGTAGAGGCCCTTAAGCTGGCAAGTAAGCCATTATATAATTCTCCTAAATGTAACACTCAGTGCCGTCCAGGATGGAATGTACATGTAGCAGACCTTCACAAAGCTGCAAGAGAAGCCTTCTTACTGTGGAAGGAACAGGGTAAACCCAGGCAGGGTTGTATTTCTGAAATGAAAAAGAGGACAAATTCCCGTTTTAAATATGCTTTAAGATACATTAAATACAATGAGGATGCTATGAGGAGAGATGCCTTAGCCACTAAGCTGCAGAATAACAATGCAGAAGAATTCTGGAAAGAGGTCAAATTGATATACAATAGTAAAACACCACTTCCCACAAATATTGAGGGTGTGGTAGGGTGTGAGAAGATAGCCGAGCTCTGGACAAATAATTATAAAGAGTTATTTAACTGTGTATGCAGTAATGTTGATAGTGTTACGTTTAATGTCAAAAGTTGTAGTGATATAAATGTTGCTGCTAAGGAAATCAGGGATGCCATATTAAAACTTGATAGTAACAAGACTTGTGGTGCTGACAATATTTATGCAGAGCATCTCAAATATGCCAGCTCAAGAGTTTTTACCATGTTAGCTATGTGCCTTACAGGCTTTCTCATACATGGAACTCTGCCTGATACTATGATCTCTGTTATTCTTGTACCAGTAATTAAAGACAAAATGGGAAGGATTAACAGTAAGGATAACTATAGCACTTGCTAGTATTTTGTCAAAAATATTTGAAAATGTACTGCTAGATGGACTGGAGTTGTATTTAAAAACAAATGATAATCAATATGGCTTCAAGCGGAAGCATGGGACAGATATGTGCATTTATGCTCTTAAGGAGATTATACAGAAGAATCATAGTTTAAATTCTACTATGTTCTTGTGTTTTCTTGACGCCTCTAAGGCATTTGATAGAGTGAATCACGCAAAACTGTTTGAAAAACTAGTGCAGCGTGGTACTCCAGGCTATCTCATCAGGATATTAATATTTTGGTATTCACACCAATCAATGGTAGTCAGGTGGGGTGATGCCATGTCAGAACCCTTCGAAGTCAGTAATGGTGTACGTCAGGGAGGGATATTGTCCCCCTATTTATTTAATATTTATATGGATGACCTGTCGAAAAGGTTAAATCAGTGTAAAACTGGATGTATTAATGGATTATTACTTCTAAATCATCTCATGTATGCCAATGATTTGGTAATATTCTCACCATATAGTAGAGGACTGCAAATGCTACTTAATATATGCTCTGAATATGGCATAGAAGCTGATATAAAATACAATGCTATTAAAAGTATGGTTATGATCATTCGATCAAAATATGACAAGTATACTGTGTTTCCTGATTTTATGTTAACTGGTGCTCCCCTGTCAATCTCTACTGAAGTCAAGTACTTAGGACACTTTATGACCGATGACTTTAGAGATGACAGGGATATTAATAGACAGTGTCGCAAGTTATATGCTCAAGGAAATATGCTCATCAGGAAATTTCATATGTGTACAGCCGATGTGAAGGTAAATTTATTTAGAACTTTCTGTACTCCCTTGTATACTGCCCAGATTTGCTGGAACTATAGAATGTATAGCATTAGAAAACTGAATGTAGCATATAATGACATTATGAGGTTATTACTCCGGCTACCTAGGTATCACAGTGCTAGTCAGCTGTTTGCCAATATTGATGTGCCAGCCTTCCAGGCTGTTATCAGGAATCTAACATTCAAATTTATTACTAGGCTTGACAAATCAGAAAATGTTATAATACAGGGACTTGTAAAAATAGAAGAGAGTGATCTCAGATTTACGTCTGCCATATGGAGGCATTGGTACAAACTACTGTATGTAGATCAAGATTTTGATATTGGCTAGTATGGTAGTATTCATACTATTACTTATATCATATTCACATTAATTTTTATGTCTATCTACTATGGACCAAATTATGTAACTACCATAATCCTGAGTCTGAAATAAAGAATTGAAAAAAAAAGAAGTAAGTACTTTTGATGTGTTATGTGCTCTATTTACTAGTGACTGTGGTTCCTAAATAGATGATCACCCGGTTCTCGCAAAATCGCAACAGCCAGGACTTGTCAGTTGTAGTAGCCTATTGTCGGTTCCGCATGGATGTTATTAGATAAAAGATTCACCCCGTACTTGTAGTACACGGGTGAAGGACAACATACTGTAAATATGGGCCAATATAGCTTTAGTATGGAACCTGAACTAGAAATTGTGGCTCCAGTATCAAATGGCTACATATATAGGCACAGAGTTGGTGAAATGGGCGAGAATGCAAAAAGACAAGATGGCGGCCAGAGAAAGCCGTCGATTTCACTTTTAAATCTGATTAAACTAGATATTATATTATATTTTTCAACTCACAGGTAGCGGGCTATCAATAAGAGATATGTAAAGAATAAATGTTGCTTTTTAGATTGTGAAATTATGCTCTCATTTCCTTAACCCGCTTTTTCTACCGTTTTTATATAGTAGGTATGTGCAAAAAAATTTCAAACCCCATCAATAATAAAACAAAAGGCACCACTGGAAAGACCTTGAAACGCCATTCAACATGACACCAAGATTATGGGAATAGGTGGAGTATTAAGGAAGTTATGGCCTTTTCCAACTCTGAAATTGGTAATTATTTTCTTACATAAATTTAAGGTATAAGCACTAGATTTCTGTGACCGAAATTGGTGACTCATTCTCCGACCAATAAGCCACCACATGTAGCTCCTCTATTGCATTCCGCCTCGCGCCAATTCTGAGTGCCTCGTCACAATTTCCCCAAACTCAACAGTATATAAGATTAATAATGGCTACACATTCCAGTTAACTTTTTTTAAATTCCAGATTGATATAAAAGGGTGAATTTGCAGGTTGAAATTGGGTGAAACTTTTGAAGTTATTATTGGATTGTAGCTCCTCTATTGCATTGTGGCTCGTGCCAATTCTGAGTGCCTAGTCACAATTTCCCCAAACTCAACAGTATATAAGATTAATAATGGCTGCACAGTCCAGTTAACTTTTTAAAAATTCCAGATTGCTAAAAAAGGGTGAATTTTAAGGTTGAAATTGAGTGAAACTTTTGAAGTTATTATTGGAATAGCAAAACTTAACCAAATTGAAATATTGTTAAACTAAGATGTAAAGGGATTCCCATACTACCTAATATACAAAAATCATCAAGATTGACCAATGCAAACCAATCATAGAGCCGTTTTTCTAGACCCCTAAAAAAAAATGGTGCGATTGGCTGGATCAGTTTTGTTGTAAGAAAATATCCGCCGCTAGTCGCCGTTTGCGCACATACCTATATATAGGGTTGGTATTCACCCCTGTACTGCAACTACCGGTGAATGCTTTATCTAGGATGTTATGTGCTAAAGTTAAACTCGCTATCATAATTGTGTTGTGTTAATCTTATACACCTGTCCCATATTTGCGAATGCTGTCATTCCTAAATAGACGATCACCCCAGTTTTCGGCAAATCTTATCAGCCGGCAGTTGTAGTTCCCTGCCAAAAAAATGTAGGCCTAAAGTCGGTTCAGCATGGATGTTATCTGATTAAATGAACCTCGCTATCATAACCCGACATGTGAATAATATTGTTGGTTAATTACAAAAAAATAGTTGCAAGTAAGAGTAACAAAACTAGCATTATTTACACATCCCATCTGCATTTCATCGACTCTTTACTATTCTCTGTTCTAATCTCGCAATGTATTTACAGCCAGAGTGGGAGAGCACGCCAGACGTTCAGGTGTCGTATTTTCAGCGCCCGGTCATTGTCAGCGGCCTGTCGTGGCTTCTGCGCATGCGCGGATTTTCGCACGTTGCGGCGATCACTGCTATTTGTTTTGTTTACACTCGGCGATTCAATCAATTCTTTTATTTTAACTCTCTGCAAGGTATGTTTACAATAAACTGAGGTGATACAATAAATGCATACAAATTCCTTACAGACAGAAAGGATCCCAGAAAAGCGATGCTTATCTAGCTGGTCTCCATTCGACGCTGATCTAGCTGCTACGTTAATATCGCTTGGAATTTAAGGTTAATTTAATTAAATTTCATTATTTGAGTATGTAATTCTGTTAAATATGATCGCATTCAATAGATTTCGGCCTAATTGGTCCCTAACACTGCCGGGTACCGTGCCTGAGCTTGTAGCCGGCGAGAGCATGGGTCTTTTGCATATGTCTTAAAATCCGCGCATGCGCAGAAGCCACGACAGGCCGCTGACAATGACCGGTGTCGTATTTAGAGCCGGTGTCATGGTATACAACCCCTGCCTGATCGCAGCCCCTGTCGTGAAGACAGTTGACTAAGCATTTATTTTTGTAAAATAAATTAAAAAACTTTCAGTGGATCGATTAAAAATATCTTAATGCGCGATTGAAGAGGAAGATCTGAAGTATTTAATGTAACCTAAGAGCAATTTATGCTGAAAGTATTAAAAACAGAGATAATAGACTAAATAGTGAAAGTTGGGATATTCTGAGTGTCAGTGCAATCTTCATACAGAAAAAGTGAAATATCTATGAAACTATACACCACCTAGAAACAAACCCCCTGGAACATATATAGAAAACATATCCAACGAACAGATTATATTAAATTTTATGGTTAGGGTTGTGCATTTCTATTAATCTTTAATAGACACTGGCAGTGTGTAGTCGTTCTGCAGCCGAGCTGAGCTTGTTTACAACCTCTGCGCATGCGCAGAAGCCACGACAGGGGCTGCGATCAGGCAGGGGTTGTATACCATGACACCGGTCATTCTCAGCGGCCCGTCGTGGTCAAAAGACCCGTGGCATCGCCGGCTACAAGCTCAGCTGGTGCCCGGCAGTGTTAGGGACCGATTACGCCGAAATCTATTGAATGCGATCATATTTAACAGAATTACATACTCAAATAATGAAATTTTATTAAATTAACCTTAAATTCCAAGCGATAATAACGTAGCAGTTCGATCAGCGTCGAATCGCCGAGTGTAAACAAAACAAATAGCAGTGCTCGCGGCAACGTTCAAAAATCCGCGCATGCGCAGAAGCCACGACGGGCCGCTGAGAATGACCGGGCGCTGAGAATACGACACCGGGCGCTGAAAATACGACACCTGTCCTACGAACAGATCGATGCGATTCTGGGGACAAGGCCAACAGCTGTTCCTCTCCACACAGCTAGCCCAAATAGTACACAGCCGTCGGCCCGACGGCAGCCTCTCCGTCGGGCCAACGGTGGAAATCGTCGTCGGCCCGACACAATGAAGTATTTAAAATTATGAAAGGTTTTGATAAAATAGATATGAACCAATTTTTCTCCTTGAATAAAAGAGAAGGCAGCCGGGGCCATACTCTCAAACTAGTAAAACCCAGAGCCGTTTCAAAATTAAGGCAACACAGTTTCTCAAACAGGATCATAAATATATGGAATAGTCTCCCACAAAATGTTATAGATGCCGGCTCAATAAATTCATTCAAGAACCGATTAGAAAAAGCATGGGCTGATGATATAGGGAAATTTGACCACTTATTCACCACATGCTACTAATTTATCCCTTGTGTTGCTAATTACTTGCACTCAAGCAAAAATGAGAGACAAATAAGTGTTCACACTTCCTGTCTACCAATCACTATATCACTATATCACAATATATTTATTCAAAATAAATCAAAAACCTTATAGATTTAATATAATCTTTTTTGGTAAACATGTTGCACCTGTACGTATTGACACTATAGTGACAGTGTCTTCTCGGAAAAAACCAAGATGGCGGTCCTACGTCAACATTCCGTACCGGGTAATTCAAATCGTATTAACACGAATAATTCCATTAATACATCGTAATAAATTACAAAACTTTCACAAAATAATCTAAACATAATGATAAACAAACCTGTTAAATAATTCCTTAAAATTCCTCCGATTTTTGGAGTTATTTGTAGAAAAAGAACGCTGCTCAACGATCGCACGTGTTCCGGTGGCGACTCGAGCCGAACCGTCAACAAACCCTACCCGATAATTCAAATCGTATTAACACGAATAATTCCATTAATACGTCGTAATAAATTACAAAACTTTTACAAAATAATCTAAACATATTAATAAACAAACCTGTTAAATTATTCCTTAAAATTCCTGCGATTTCTGGAGTTATTTGTTGAAAAAGAACACTGCTCAACGATCGCACGTGTTCCACTGGCGACTCGAGCCGGAAATTTAAAGAACTGCGCATGCGCGGATCAACAAAGTGGAAAGGGATTGAACCCTAATGTCGGAACACCACCGTCGGCCCGACGGTGACCCAACGATGGCTCGAATGTGGAAAATGAATGCAAACCACCAGCGGGCTACCGCCGTAGGCCCGACGGTGGCCCGACGGTGGCTAAAAAGTGGAAAGGGATTGAAATCTAATGTCGGAACAACACCGTCGGACCGACGGTGGCTCAAAAGTGGAAAGGGATTGAAAACGAACGTCGGACTACCGCCGTCGGCCCGCCGTCGGCCCGACGGTGGAAAGTCGATGGCGACGGTGCGACCAATAGCCGACGTCGGCCCGACGGCTGTGTGCTATCTGGGAGACACACTGTCCATGGAAGGAGGTAAGGGCAACCCTGATGTATCCTGTTTTGTGTTGCTTTTACACAACGGAGCGAACACATAAATTGCAAACTACAAACACATGAACATAAAATAACCGTTTCACAAGAAGCGACCTTATTAAATCGATTTAGCCAACTTTATCGCCTTGCCGGACACTTAAAACAGCGGAAAATATTACACCTCACCTAATGTTCCGCTTGAACCGTTTCACATCAAGCGACCTTATTAAAGCAATTTAGCCGTACCTTTAAACCTACTTTATCGCCTTGCTGGACACTTAAAACAGCGGAAAATATTACACCTCACCTAATGTTCCGCTTGAACCGTTTCACATCAAGCGACCTTATTAAAGCAATTTAGCCGTACCTTTAAACCTACTTTATCGCCTTGCTGGACACTTAAAACAGCGGAAATTTTACACCTGCCCTATTGTTCCGCTTGAAACGTTTCACATAAAGCGACGTTTTTAAATCGATTTAGCCCTACCTTTAAACCAACTGTATCGCCATGGCGGACAGTTAAAACAGCGGACAATATTTCACCTGCCCTATTGTTCCGCTTGAAACGTTTCACATAAAGCGACCTTAAGGCCCTGTCACATTATGGCGTATGGCGGGAGCGTATTGAAAACCTACGTAAGTCCTGTGAATGCCGGCCTATGATGACCTTTGGTGACCTATCAGGTGTTTTTGAGCGTATGTGTAACCTATGAGGAGCGTACGAGGAGTGTATGAGAGCGTACTGTGACATTTTTTGACGGTTTTGATTGACATATGGAACCTATGCATAGCGTATGCGTAGCGTATGCGTAGCATATGCGTAGCGTATGCGTAGCATATGAGTGTATGAGTAGCGTATGAGTCAAGATCGATGTCGAGACCTATGGCATACGCTTGGAATACGCTGTGCATACGCTAGGAGTACGCTCCCATACGTAACTCGTAGGTTATGCGTACGCTACATATGCTAGAGATACGCCGGTGATGCAAGTTGAGCGTATGCATAACCTACGCCGGCGCACCCCTAGCCTACGAGGAGCGTACACCGGCATACGAGGAGCGTACACCGGCGTATGAGTAGCGTACGAACCATACGCTCCCATAGGTCGAGATTTTTTTAGCATGCACAAACAAATTTGGACGGACGGACGGGAGAAAGCGTATGGTGGCGTACAACGGCATACGCTGGCACATGACGGCCTATGCGCAGCGTATGCGTAGTGTAGGGCGGCGTATGGCAGCATATACCAACGTATATGATGTAATGCGCCTACGCCGCCGTACGCTCCCACAAAAAACCCTAATGTGACAGCCCCTTTATTAAATCGATTTACCCTTAACTTAAAACCAACTGTATCGCCTTGCCGGACAGTTAAAACAGCAAAAAATATTACACCTGCCCTATTGTACCGCTTGAAACGTTTCACATAAAGCGACCTTATTAAATCGATATATCCGTAACTTGAAACCAACTGTATCGCCTTGCCGGACAGTTAAAACAGCGAAAAATATTACACCTGCCCTATTGTTCCGCTTGAAACGCTTCACATAAAGCGAACTTATTAAATTGATTTAGCGGTAACTTACAACCAATTTTAGTAACTTCATGGACTGTTATAAGAGGAAAAAATTCTACAGATGACCTAATGTTCCTAATTAACCGTTAGACAACAAGTCAACTGGTTGACGCGATTTACAGATACCTGTTATATACAACTGTTATGTGAACCATATTTCTAACAGAACCCACAATATAATTTACAATTTTTTTCCAGAAGCCGACACAAAAGAAATGGTGGTGGGGGCCGAGGAAAAGGTTTCCCATGAGGTCCTCGTTGACGTAGAGGTGGACCTGGACACCCCCTCAGAGACGGCATCAGTGCAACCTACGCCCACTGCCATCCAGGCCACGGAACCGACACACCCTAGTAAGGACCTTTCTAGTCAATGAAATCGACGCCTCAGTAACATTACATGGCCAACCAACAACAATTATCACCATCATCATGTCGGTGCCATGTTTTTCTGTTTAGGGTTGCCTCACCTAACATTAGGTTCTCTCCACAACCTGTACCACAACGCAGTGAGGCTAAACATATATATACATATATAGAAAACACATTAGAATACGTCAGAAACTTTTGTACAAGATACAAACTAGTTGGGGAGATTTAGGGCTTACTTCCAGCCACAGGTTTGTGTCCTTGACGCGGGTATATTGACCAGTGGTGTACAAGTAAGAAACCACAGCCAACAAATAACTATAAACCAACTTAGGCTCAGTCGGGTTAATCAAGGAACCTTTTTACATCACATCAACGATTCCATCAGATTCTGATTGTGCTTGATACCACCTATGTTCATATTCCAGCCCTGCGCAAACGAAAGGGCAAGGGGATTGGGAAAAATGAACGGAAAAACAATTTCATAGTTTGATAGGATAATTTAATCCCCTTCGAGTGATTTGATGACATTTTTGTGGAGAGAAGTAAAACTTGAAATTCAACCATCAACTTTTGAAACTAATACTGGTCAAATTGAAACAATTCAAAGATGAGAATGTAGATAAATCTGTGCTCTATGTCATGAAATCGAGAGCTAAATTATAGCTAGGAAACCCCCCTTTTGGTGAACTGAAAGTTAAAGCCACCATAAAGCAGCTCCACACAGCTGAACGGAGCGAGCATTACCATCGTTGCCGAACCACATCACGGCGATCGGCTGTATTCGCACATATCTAATAACGGCAGTGGCGATGCATACGTTAATCGTAAGCTTGGCCTGGCAGTCTAAATGTACGCATGCTTAACGTATGGCACACACATTCTCCATCAGCTCCCCCACCCCCATACTGTACATGTAATATATGCACATTCTTTTGCTAATCATGAGAAACTGTACAAAATGGTGTATTGGAGTTGAATATAATTTTGTTTATTAATTAGCCATTAAATGTCCTAGTCTGCCAAGGAAATGTGACTGATAGTTGATGTGTCCGCTAGTGCTCGTTTAGAAATTAGACCACCTGCCTAAACATACAGCAGGTCTATAGGAACAATAATCTACCAATTTGGCTTGATATATAACTATTTTCTGGATTTAGGGGCCTGTCAAACATGGCCACCTTCATTTTCAGACATTACCTAACAGACTATTATTTTGTTGAAATTATTTTATTGACAGCAACATTCAGACATCTATTTCAGTGTGATTCTATGGATTGTGAACTTCGATTGTATATGTTGACTGAGTTAGATTTCTCCTAGCTGCCGATATCAGTCTGTAGATATTCTAATGAAGAAAAACTTGCGCCTCCTCCATGCTCAACATACACAATGTAACTGACAAATTTCAAACGGATGCGCATGCATCCTCACAAAACACATACATGTGCATCCTCACATACATTTATACTGTCAGGCTAAGCATACGGGAGACACTATGTTAAATAAAAAGGTTAAAGTTAATGAATTTAAATTTATTTTAAATACTGGATATTTCTACAGCTGACTTTAATAATCATGTCCAGAAAATACCCAACACTAGTAGTTGGACTATAGGTCTATTTCTTTTTATCCTTGTAACTGGGTTGCACAGAGGGTTAGTGTTCTGATTTGCTTCAGTAACAATGTTTTAGAAGCACTTACAGCAACAGACTAACAAAAACACAGTGAGCTGAAGTTGTGGGCATTCGACAGTTTAGCCAGTTTGACCATTCTACCAAAAATATCATTTTCCAGATTTTATTAGTTTCGATACATGGTACCAAAGTCCCTATAACACTAAGACGGCTCACTCAGCCTGCACTGTGTAATCAAGAGAACAGCCAGCGCACAAGGTGGTGGGTTTGATCATTTTGATAGCGTTATAATGGGTTCTGCAAATGGTGTGTGTGCTTGAGCGTGTGTGTGTATGGTGGAGGTGGAGAGGGAGGAGATGGAGGGGGGAGGGAGGTGTGGTGTGAGAGCACCGAGTGAGGTGAGTGAGGAGGGGGAGAGAGGGGGGGATAGGGAATATGGGGGAGGAAGGGTAGGTGGAGGCAGAGAGGAAGGGGGAGGGAGGTGTGGTGTGAGGATGCTGGGTAAGGTGGATGAGGAGGGAGATAGGGAGAGGGAAGGGAGGGGGAAGGGCGGTCAGGCCGGGGGAGGGTGGGGGGGAGGGGAATGGAAGTGGAATGAGGGAAGGAGAGGGTCGGAATGAGTGGACGGGGGAGAGAGCGGGGGAGGGCGGGTGAATGAGGCGGGTGGGGCAGAGGAAGGTGGGGACCAGGCAGTAAGCGCAACATCGGCCAAATCCAAATGGCAGGCAATCTCTGTTTTTTTATTTTAAAATCACCCTCTCGCCTTGTATACATGTGTTTAGATGTGAAACACCAGCCAGCAGCCGGGCTGATCAAACCCACTACAAGATGGCACTGCAAAATTGTCAATACCATGGGAGAGATAGGGAGTGAGCCGTCTTAGATGATACTAGTAAAAGTAGATACTGAAGTATTTTACTGAGCTGATTGCCCTCCTATCTGGTTTATTCTGGTACAATTTATTGTTTCACTTTTCTATTTGATAATGTCCAGTCACTGTTCATGGGACATTGTCCCTTCTTTGTAAGCCTATAGGCTTACACAGCAACTTCCCAAATAGTTATGTGCACAAATCTTTTTGAATTGTTGATTTAAGACATTTAAAAACAATTGTGCCAGTTTTCTGTGTGTAAAATATGATGTTTTTAAACAATTTTAAAAAACTGTTCATAACCCAGAACATTTGAGATATTGACAAATTTTCTGTTGCCATGGCAAATATTCTGATATTCAACTTTGCATAACTTTTGCAATATTTATCTTAGGACAAATTTATATTCCGGCTTATTTCTTTACTCTTGATAAATCTTTAGGTTTAGGCTTGATGACTGAAAGTTAAGAAAAGAATATTAGAGAACCCTGGATTTATTTATTGTTCAACATCTACAAATCACGTTTCATTTGTCCTGACACCACAAGAATGCACCTGTTAACAAAACGTAGGCCTACTATTCATAAACCCCAGACATATTTCCAATGAGCCCAGGCAGCTATACAATATTAACCTTGACCAAGGCAATAGAATACAAAGACACCCTTATCTACCCCTTTTAATGTTATTATTTATGCTTTCTACATCGTATATTATCAGTCTATTGTTCATTTTAATTCTATTGATCTAATTATATTTTCAGGAAGAATTGCCACCTTGCGGGAGCCACATACAGAGCTATAAGGACGGAAAGCTGACTAAGAAGACTGCATGGTGCATCACTGATCATCTCAACCATCCAGAGCTCACATTTAGTTGCTTCTCATTAAATAAATATTACCAAATTTAATTTATTGAGGTAATGACATATTTTATGTATTGATACTTGTTGAGTAACTTTCATTCATATAGCAAACACAAATGTTAATCAACTTTAGATCTGGATTGCCTTCCTAAGTTATCATAGGTTCCCTGTGTACATTTCACTGTGCACATTCAGGGATGAAAGATCTCCGTGAATCCGCGGATTTCCGGGATTATTCAATCCCTCAGCACCATCACCGTATACTAATATGTGGTGCTGAGGCTGCAGCACTATCAGCGTACACTACTAATACATGTTTCAAATGGCGCAGCACTATCAGCGTATAACAATATATATGAAACCCGACTTCCGGGAATTTTAAGCGATTCCTTGACAAATGGTAAACCTATGGAAGAATATCAGCATTTCCGCCTTTTTTTCCCGGAGAGCACTTTCATCCCTGCACATTAAATGCCTATCTCTTAGATAAACGAGTGAGTTCCAGGCTCTCACATTCTGAAAGAACCCATCATTTTAGTCCAAGCTTTGGGTTCTAGAATGGTTTGACAGGTTTATCATATATGAAGGAATAAACAGTTCCATTTCTCAGTGAATATCTTCATTAATAAGGAGTGTACTACATTTTTGATAATATTAAATAGTATAGGACACTTTCATTATTAGTCAATAAATAACACTATTGTATTATCTCTTCCCATCCCTTCTATCTTTTAGTTTAAACCCCAAGCTACTTGTGATATTTCTGGATGCCCGGCCACGTTTTGGACACCAGATGATACCATCAGACTCTCCCCTTCATATCACCTGTGATGCTATCATTCGAACCCAGATTACTAACACCTTAACCATACTAAGGAAGAAAGGAAGACAAGGACAAGGATAGACAGTGAGGATGTTGTGCTTTATTGGCAACAACTCCTGCTCACCTAACAGTAACCTATCACCCTCACCCCTCCTGTTCTGTCCACACAGCAACTCATGGATCTCTATAGTTAGTCTCCAAAATCAGTGCCTACAGCCCATGGAACCCAAAGGCCCAGGGTTGTTACACACTCTCAATTAGAATAGTTGAATTTGGCTAGCATCAGACAGAGTGTCTGGGGTCCTGCTCAAGAACCGGTCTGTCGTATTCGAGAGGCAGGAGAAGAGTGCCAATGTCCAGTGTGACTGGAGCATCGGTCTGTTTTTCATTAATAATTAATCTTATGCTGCTAGTGTGAATAAAGGCTTGGGGAGGAGAGAGCGACTGGCCGTCCCACAGCCCGCCAATCAAAACACCCCCCACAGCCTGGGAGGGTGGCACCACCCCATCGGGGTGGTGGTGACTCATCCCAGCTGCAGGCAGTGCCTCATGCATATGTTGATTAGGCTGGTATGCTGGGCCATTCGGTACTCTGGTGACAGATAGTTGCAAACAGTTACAAATATATATATATTAAAATGTCCTTTTTCTCCAATTGCATTCTTTATGAATACATAGAGGAACATTTCTTCAACCTTAACTTCTTCTGATATACCACATCTCTTCATTAATCTCTAGGCACCATGCATGCACATATATTTCACATTGCCTATATCATGTCATAATAGAGTGGAACATCCTAGCTCACTAGATTACATAATCCCTTACCTATTCTTTCGCCTAAGAATAATCATGCTCTCTGCCAATATATAATCCAAACCGAAAATCCGTATATTTTTACATACTGTTGTACTAGTGGAAATGTGGATCGTGATGAGCCACCAAGTCACCTGTAATAATTAAGGAGTGGTGATTGCCTAACCCCTCGTCTACCTTTGGGGGTGGCTCACTGTCTTCCTTACTCTTCCGTGGCCCGGGCGGTGACCCTGGAGCTCTTGCGGCCTCTTCCCTTTCCGTGTCCGGGGCAGCGGTCCGAGGAGGAGCAGCGGTGGTGAAGAGCCAGAGGAGAAGGAGGTCAGACATATTTACATGGTGCAATGATAACAAATTAACAGTAAACCTGAACAAAACATGCTACACAATATTTAAAAGCAGAAGTACAACCATTCCTGATTACCTAAACAACATTAAGATAAACAATAACACAATAAAGAGAGTCCCTTCTGTGAAATACCTAGGTATAATTCTAGATGAGAACCTCAACTGGGATGAACATATTGATGACTTAAATAATTCAATAATTAAAACGGTTAACTCATTTAAAATAATCAGACGACGGGTACATGAGGAAAATAAAAAATTACTATACTATGCATACGTTTACTCCAAAATCCAGTATGGTATAGAGGTGTATGGGAGAGCCAAATCATCAACCCTAAAAAAGATACAGACACAACAAAACAGAGCCTTGAAAATACTGTATAGCAAAGACTATCTCACCCCAACTAAATCACTTCATAAAGACCTGGACTTACTTATGGTAACTGACATTTATAAAATATACATTGCAAAATTTGTTTACAAGCAAAAGAATGGCCTCCTCCCTGAAATATTTGATAATCTCTTCAAAGAAAACAATCAGGTCCATTCCCATAACACACGACAGATAAATAACATACATCACAAACACACTAGAAACAAATATGGCAAAATAACAACTGAAAACCAAGGAACCAATATCTGGAACTCAATACCAGTAGAGATTAGAAACCTTCAAACTTTGAAAAACTTCTGTAAAAAACTAAAGATAAGCTATCTCAATGCATACTAAATCGATTACCAGTAAAGAATATATATAATACCCCTATTAACATACATGCAAAATAACTACTGATACTGCATGTAAGTACATGAATCCATGACACAATATCCATATAATATTCCTATCATTACTTTGTTTTTTACTAACTGTGAAGAGACGCATCAGTATCTCATCATAATCATTAGTTAAAAATGTAGCTTAAGTTTAATAATTTGTTATTGTCATCACTTGTTCATTCACATCATGGAGACCAGCTAGATAAGCATCGCTTTTCTGGGATCCTTTCTGTCTGTAAGGAATTTGTATGCATTTATTGTATCACCTCAATTTATTGTAAACATACCTTGCAGAGAGTTAAAATAAAAGAATTGAATTGAATTGAATTGAAGTCTGCCACAATTACTTGTCCTTTTCATAAATGTCAGGTATTTTATCAAGTTATCATGCTATTAGATTTAGATTACTGTAACTTTAACTATAGTTATGCACTTGTTATTGTCCATTGGGCTTTAAGGCTGTGACTCAAAGAGATGAATCATCCATGTAAATATTAAGTTTTTAGTATATTCCCATGTAAAATGTTTCAACATCAAATTATTATACCCATTCCCATGCCAGTCATCCCCTTATTTAACTATTGAATTTGGCAGCTTAATCAGATGATCAACTTTACCTAGCTTGTATTCTTTATTGATTTGAAGTTCTTTGCCAAAGATATACTCATGAAACCTCTGGCATCCGAAACATATGGCGAGCATCTCTTTTTCTATAGTGGCATACCCACACTGCGCTGAGTTAAGCCCACGAGATGCGAGTGCGATCGGTTTGTCATCCTGCATCAACACGGCACCTAAACCTGACTGACAAGCATCCACCTGAATAACAATGGGTTTCTTAACATTTTAATACGCTAACACAGGAGCAGTTCTTAACTTCTCCTTCAATTTATCAAACGCGCCCTGCTGCTCGGTCTGCCAGTGCCACGCCACGTCCTTAGCGAGGAGCGTGCGTAGTGGTGTTGCTATCTCGGACATGTTGGGTATGAACTTGTGTACATATCCAACCATGCCCAGGAACCTTTGGACGCCTTGTTTGTCACGCGGCTCTGGCATGTCAACTATTGCTTGTATTCTGTCTTGATCAGGCTTCACACCCTGTGGGGTAAGTTGATGACCTACATATTTTACTGTAGTTTTATATAGCAAAGACTTAGCATCATTTAATTTCAGATTAACCGACCTAGCTCGGTTCAACACAGCTCGGAGCCGCTCGTTGTGCTCCTCAACCGTTGACCCAAATACCAAAATATCATCCATGACTATCCCGATACCGGGTATATCGCCCATGACATGGTGCATTTCCTGAATAAAAATGTCACCGGCTGTTTTGATGCCAAAAGGCAAGCGGGTATACCTGTACCGGCCCCACGGAGTATTGAACGTGCACAAACGTGAACTTTCGTCATCTAACTCTATCTGCCAATATCCTGTCATTGCATCTAAAACTGAAAAATACTTTGCATCTGCCGTTTTGGCAATAATTTTGTCAATCGTTTTGGTAGGAAAAGGCCCTCTCTTTATCGCCTTGTTCAACTTAGTCGGATCCAGACAAATCCTGATCTTGCTTGGGTTTTTTACGATCGTTATAGAATTAACCCACTCTGTAGGTTGATCCTGTTCCACTATGACACCTAACTCAACCATGCGATCAAGCTCACTTCGTACCTTACTCTGAATTGCAAATGGAATCCGTCTAGGCGGTTCAATGACAGGTTGAACAGACTTATCGACATGAATGACAGCATTTGCCTTGATCAACCCCAAACCCTGAAACACATCTTTGTATTCGCTTACCAGCTTATCCGCCCGAGCGCAGGGACTGTTCGTCGGCTCGGAAATGTTCATCGGCACAGCGCAGTGCACCTCATCCACACGCACCAGCAGGTTCAAAGTCACACAAGCCTGCTTGCCCAAAATAAGCTGACAATCCGGTACCACTTGGAACTTGAGCACTCTGTCGTTGACGTCGAGCAGTGCCTCCCCGTCAGGAGTGATCCGATGACCCGAGATCGTCACCAACGAACACCTGGTGTTCGTCAGCTGCCCCGGAGCAACTCTGTCGAAGACGTACCTCGGCAGCACGTTCGCCTCCGAACCGGTGTCGAGCTTGAACTTGACAGGACAACCGTTCACCCAAACGATCGCGTGCCACAGCTTGGCATCCTGACCGGCACCATGGTCGACGGCACCGACGAACAGATCCGTTGCCAGCACGTTGACCTCCGCCGGATCCGGGTCTTGCTCAGCATTGTGAGGGTCGGCCTCTTCCATGGTAAGTTTGTTGACCCTGCCCAGCCTGCTCCTGCAGACCTTACCGAAGTGCCCGATCTTCTTACAGGCTATGCAAGCCTTCCCTTTCGATGGGCAGACTCCCCGGCGGTGCTCATATCCACAGTTCTGGCAGCGGATCTTGAACTCTCCAGCACCGGCGCCGCCGGCATTCCAAGATGGCGATTTCCAAGATGGCGTCGCCGAAGACCGAACTGCCGGTGCACCGGTACACGCATTAGCATAGGTCAGAATGAAATCAATCTCCTTACTTTCCACGTCTGATTTGGTGTCCTCCAACAGATCTGAACTAAATTCACTCATTTCACACATACTAACACATTTTCCCAATGTTAACTCCGTAGTTTGAAGCAATTTGTTCCATAAGTTCACACTCTTTACGCCAGCCACAATCCGATCGCGCAACAGCGATTCCTACACCGTACCATACTCACAATCATTCACCTTGTCTCTCAACGCCGTGATTTATGTAGCCATATTTTCCGTAGCTTCATTATGTGAATTAAACTTATATCGTGTGATAATGAGACTGCATTTACCGATACAGTTAATCCGAAACGCTTCCATAAGCAGCACGATCTTATCTTGATCAGCGAGAGCGATATCCATATTGGCGAAAACCTTTTGAGCCTCCTCGCCAGCAACGTGAAGAAAGATGCAGCATTGCACTCGTTCTGTCTTCAATACAACACCTGCCGCAGTAGCATAAATATCATATGCTCTGATCCATGTTTTCCAGTTCGATCTCGCGTTGTGGCTGAGGACAAGCTGACCAGGCGGCCACAACCCCGGCAACGTATTAGTGGGCGGCATTCTTCCTCATCTGACACCATGTGAAAGTACGACGTCTGAACACTTTGACTTCTGGATACTGAATGGTTTATTCACGGCCTAGGGCTCGCTTGGCCCGCCGGCTAAACTTTCCATGACGTCATCTCATTAGCATATTCCTTTGTCTCAAACTCTGCATCTCGTTAACATATATTAGCCACACACCTATACGTCTATTATGCATATATCACACGCACCAGTTTGGCATTCAGTATTTCTAATACTAGTGCACACATAGTAAATTCCTTGGATAGTCTGCAAAGAGCAGTGGAATGAGGAAGACATATTGCCAACGATTTAAATTTCCGTAATGAAGTAATGTCATACAAAAGGAGACAAGAAAAGAGAAAAATCTTCCGGATAGATATCAACATTTGATTAAATGATAAAAGTAATACTTGACTGACAACACCCCCCCCCCCTCCCCATCATATAATTTGTACTACCATGAGCATGTTTAAAATGTTGGATGACCCTTTAGTATGGAAAGTGACAAAAACAACACACTCAGACCTATACTGCACAATCATGCAAGGGTAAGGGACGCGTCTACTTTTCAGATTTTTGTTTTATCCGTTTGTTGATTCTCACAGATGTCAGTGATGTCTTGCTCTTCAGGTTGGTAATTTTTATTATTGATTTATTACAAGAATTATTTACAGTGTTCTGAAGATGTTCAGGCTGGTTTTGATGGACATTAAATGCCACTAAAACAGTGTAAATGGCGAATTGAGTTTCCCAATTTGTCCAAGGTTTGTACTTCCCACTGCACATTCCTTGGATTAGAGTGAAAGTATCAAACGGAAAACAAAACAAATAGACGTGTTAGTTTGTTGTAAGAGTAATGTTTATTTTCAACAAAATCAAACAATTTGACATAAATTTGAATCCCCTCAAGCAACATACTAATGCCGAATGCACAACATAATATATTGAATGGATAGCTGTCCATAAATACAAATGTTGAGCTGGTATGCATCTAGATAAAAGATTTGTAGTGTCACCCGATACTTGTATGCATCAAGTTGACCACACATTGACACAACTGTCAGTCCCTTATATTTAAGCTTCCGTTTACAATGTTAGTTAGTTCTGTATTTGCTAACACATTTTATATTGTAGTAAAGTAAAATCTATTGAGCAGCATTTTAATTTCATGTGCATAGCCTATGACACTATGTACTGAAAACAGCTGTCAGAACCAAATCAAATACTCATGCTCACCTGTATTTGCAAAACCAACAAAACCAAGTGATTTGACATAACCACAAATAACCATGCTCAACAAAGTAATGTAAAGTAATTTAAAGAGTGTAGCTTAGCACACATCTGATCATGTTTACATTATTTTGAGCTCTGAAACAAAATCCCCCAAATTTTGGCAGCCACTAATGATTATCTAGCAGTTCTAAACCTATGAGAAGTTGTCCGCTTTTCCACAAAAAATAACTGCAGTTCAATGAACTTTTGATTATTTATGAATGGTCTTATTGAATAGTGATTTATATTAGATGATCTTCATGTACAACCTGTTTCAGCTGAGTGCACTTGCTCCATGGAAATGGTCTAATCAACATTTTAATATAAATACATGCAATAATATTCAGTCCAGATTTAATGATTTGAAGTCATGAATACTGTTTATTGTTTTTATATTTTAATTGTCCTTGTTAACGTAACAAGAATAATTGAAGAAATAATAAATTCATATCGACGTTCTTTATTGAAACTTAGCCGCACTACTTTGTCTTACTCCTACTGGATGTCTTTGATATGATTGAATTCCAGGGTAACCGTAACCGACCTGCTATGTCACAAGTGTGAAAGTACAACGTCTGAACACTTTGACTTCTGGTTACTGAATGGTTTATTCATGGCGTAGGGCACGCTTGACCCGACGGCTAAACTTTCCATGACGTTATCTCATTTGCATATCTCTTTGTCCCCAACTCTGCATATCGTTAACATATATTAACCACAGGTCTAGACGTCTATTACGCATATATCACATACCCCCCTCAAAGTATTTCTGAAAGATGAAATGTTACAAAATAACAATGAAGAAACACAAAATATACAATATCAAATATATGCGCACTTAACTTTGCAAATGTCCGAGTGCACAATGCACTTAAGTCCTCACAATCCGGCCGTAATGCCTGATATCTCATATTGTCCATATGTATCAACAGTAAACACCAAAGCT
>CM059202.1:42961681-42989408 GCA_030323885.1 Branchipolynoe longqiensis
GACCAAGCTCATGGTGATAAAGGGCAACTCTGTAGAAAATCTGGAACTGTACTTGCAGTGCCTGGGCATCCATCCTATATGAGCAGCAGAGCAGGAATGACCGAAGAAGGCATGCGTCGCCTTTATATACCGAGACCATAGGTCGGGCATACGCTACTCATACGCTTTGCATACGCTATGAATACACTCCCATATGCAACTCGTAGGTCCTGCGTACGCTGCATATGCCTGAGATACGCCAGAGATACGCCCGTGACGCAAGTTGAGCATACAAGTAGTGTACGCCGGCATACCCCCAGCATACGCCGGTGTACCCCCAGCGTACGAGGAGCATATGCCGGTGTATGAGAAGCGTATGAGTAGTGTATGAACCATACGCCCCCGTAGGTCGAGATTTTTTTAGCATGCACAAACAAATTTGGACGGACGGATGGGAGAAAGCATATGGTGGCGTACAGCGGCATAGGCCGGCATAAGCCGGCACATGACAGTGTATGCGTAGCGTATGCATAGTGTATGCGTAGCGTATGTGTAGCGTATGGTGGCGTATGATGGCGTATGCCGATGTATATGATGTAAAGCGCCTATGCCGCCGTACGCCCCCGCAAAAAACCCTAATGTGACAGCCCCTTTACGTATTAATGGAATGTCAGTGTCACTTTTACACTTTCTTGACTGGCGTGCGATTTTGCTGCCATCAGCACCAATGCTATCGTATTTTCGCTGTGTATTTTCGCTTTGCTTGGGTGGGTGCCTCTCCCCCTACCAACCGATCCCTATTTATCTTGCATGTTGTTTGAGACTTCTATGCGCGCGTTATTTCCTGGTGCTTGCAAGTTGAACTGTGCGGGATCAGTGCAACTGCTGTCTAAAAATCGTTCTTGTCCTTTGCTGGGCCATTTACTTTGTCAAAATACCTTTTCTTATTAAAACATACTTTCTCCTGATGTGCATTAGCATGCTTATACTTGTTGGCACACCAGGCGCACAAGTGGGCTTTCCTGTCCGGCTGCCAAGCCGTGTGATGTTGAAAACCTGCAATCCTCGCCCCAGTTCCACTGGTTGCATGGTTTTCCGTCAACGTCTTTGTCGTATGTCGGGCATGTGTGGTCGGTGTTGGCTTTACCGTCTGATCCCGTGGCTGCTGCCACAGGTGCCGCGCCATCATTTCGGTGGACGCTGCATGAATTTTGCTTTGATTTTTCGATCCTGCTCCCGAGTGCACACACATCCCGCTGCACATCCTTAATAGCATATGCGTCTTTCCATCCTGTGGGGAGGCCCCTGTCCGCAATCATTGTGAACATGGTCTGGGACCATTAATGGCATGTGTGCCAGTCCCAGTTGGCAGCCATCACCGAGAGCTGGTACATGTGTTCGCTGACTTGTTCCGACCAACCGAAGGGTAGTTTTTTGTCCTTAGACATTCGGTAAAGGGTCGCAAAATATTCATGCCACGATGCCTCCTCCAACCCAATCCTCTCATTTCGATTTCCCCTTATAACATATCTGTGAGGCGCTAAAATATTGGTACCTCTGCATTTTCCCAGCACTGAGCTGGCTGTGACGAGTAGTTCGTTGACACATCATTGCGAGCCTCGTCATTGTCATCAATGTTAATTGAGGGGCCGGTGGTTGAGCTGGTAGCACCTGTCGTTGTGTTCGTGATCGTGATGATGATTGGGTCCACGGTATGAGACCTCGCTACCCGATCTCCTCCGTCTATAGTCATACTCTTGTTCGTAGTGATATTTCCTCGTCTGATGCGGTGACGGCGAGCTTGTACGTGTATGGGCACGGGGCCAGTGTCTGCCTGCACCGTCCGGGGTGCCTTGAGCTGACACCAGGTTGGGGAAACACCTGAATTGAGAGTCCGTTGGTACAATCGGGTCCGTTGATGTAATCTAGTATGTTAATTGGTAGGCTTTACTATAGAAAAATGTGTTTTTGGTTATATCAAGTGAACCTGTATGATGGGGTGATCACTATTTATATTAATAGAAAGAGCCAAATCTGCTCTACTCCTTAAATAAATATCAGCCACATTTGGTGTTTCATGTAAGAGTAATTAATTAAGGATTGAATTTACATTAAAATAGAATGATTTATAGGGTCTTTGCCCCCCCCCCCCACACATACACACTTAGTGCTTGGGTGAGCAACAGAGCCCCCCCCCCCCCCTCCTCCTCTGCTTGCAGACAAGGGTGGGAGGGGGCTACCATGGTTACTAATTAAGAGAGGGTGTGATTGGCCGACACACTGACATCAACACCAGCATCTCACCCCCCCCCCCTACACACATACCCCTCCTCACACCCATGCTTCACCCTGTACACATTTCTACTGATTGTGTGTCAGGGGTGGCCATCACACACTGGGTGCTCTGCCATGGCGCATTGGCCCTACCCACACACACACACACAGACACACACACACACAGACACAGGCATGGACCTAGCTGGATGAACCTGATTTCATCTTAGCACATGCTGACTGGTATCCGGAGAGCGCAGGAAGTGGGGGGTGGGTGGTGGGAAGAGTAGAAAAAATGGGTTGGTTGATGACGAGGGGGGGTATGGGGTAGGAGGGGGTACCATAATGTGTGTGTCTGCATACAGAAGAAGTAACAACCTTTACATCCAGGATAAATGTTCTACCCTCCCCACCACCTCCCCCACTGCCTGCGCACTATACCGTTCAGCATATGCTAAGATGAACCCACCCCCACCCCGGTATCAAGTGACTGAGTGGGATGTGTGTGTGTGTGTGTGTGTGTGTGGAGGGTCAAAGCACAGCACACAACCCAGAACATGATGATGGCCACCCTGACACACAGTCAGTTAGAGCAGCAGTGTGTGTGTGTATGGGAGGGGGGGTGTAGGGTACACACACCCTGCACCATACACACACCCTGCACCAGCTCATCAGAAATGCTCCCCATACAGCTAGCACTCCCCCACCCCCACATACACACACACCCTCTGACTTTTCTTCCTGCTGTGTGTGTGTGTGGGGGGGGGGGGTATTGGGGTGGGGGTATGTGGCTGTGGGGGGGGGGGTAACCCAGATTAAGCTGTGGTCAGGGGGCAGGTTTGACTCGACCAGGAACCAAACTCGTGACCTCCCGACCTCCAGTATGTGATATTATGCAATGTGGAAGCTCTTGCGGCCGGGGTTATGCATGCGTGATGGATTTTATTTGCATACGCATTACGCGTATATGGAATGTAGCTCATAGGTTTCAAGGCGTTTTGATTTTTTGTCGCATTCGCATTCGCATTACGCATTACGCATATATGGAATGCAGCCTTTAGGCTGTAGTGTTGATTATAACTGATGTTGTCCGATGTGATGCCGTTTTAATCTTGCACTCTGTGTTAAATAAATGACTATGGGGCTGATTCAGTATTGGTACAGTAGATACTGTGCGTTTAATAAAAGAGATGGTGAGTGTCAGTGTGTATGAGCTGCTTGAGTCACCCCCATATGAGTTCCCTCCTGCTCCTACTCTACCCCACCCCACCCCCACCCGCACCCCAACACACAGGCACAGACCCAGCTGGATGAACCTGATTTCATCTTAGCACGTGCTGACCAGTATCGGGAGAGCGCAGGAGGTGGGGGTGGGTGCTGAGGAGGGTAGAAAATGGGGTGGTTGTTGGCGAGGGTGGGGGGTAGGGGGTAGGGGGGACCATAAAATGTGTCTCTGCATACAGTTGTTGTTTGTTGTTTGTTTGTTGTTGTTTTACATCCTAGCAACATCTAAGGTCATATCAGGACGGGTACCGACTTGTGACAGTGCGCACTCATGGCGACTTTATAGTGCTGCACACCAGTCCTTGCCCTATCCTAATAATGCCGAGTGCCTGGCTAGGAAGCGACAAGTATAAATTTTAAAGTAATTGGTTTGACTCGACCGGGACTCGAACCCACGACCTCACGATCTACCAGCACGGGAGACGGATGCTCTAACTCATTCGGCAATCCCGTCTGGTCCTCTGCATACAGAAGAAGTATTGTATCTATTTATCATCAAACATGATGCACCAATTAAATGACTATCAGCCACATTTGGTGTTTCATTTAGGAGTAATTAAGGATTGAATTTACATTAAGACAGAAGGATTTTTATGTATTGCACCTCATATCATGGTGATATTGTTAAACTGTCAAAATACATCTGGAGATTTTGTGTGGTCTGGATAGCAAGTGAGTGTGTGATGGGGAGGGGATGAAATGTCATGTATGCATACACCTATACATGCATACATGTATAGATATATATATGGGACCGATTTTAAATGGTCCATTTAGAGAGGTGGTCATGTAGGGATTTCTTTTTTATTATTACAATTGTATTGTATGTGCGATCGTTTGGAACCATGGTTACTGATTTGGACATGGTGTGAGTGACCAAGGTTAGCACAGAACACGCATTGTTGGAAGTGGTAATTTATTTAATTAGAATATTTGTTAGGACAATTTGGTGGTGAATGATGGGATTGAGGTGTGCATGCATGCATGCATACATACATGTACATATATACACATATACATAAATACATATATACACATATACATAAATATGGATGTATGTATGTATGTATGTATGTATGCATGTATGTATGTATGTATGTATGTATGTATGTATGTATGTACATGCATATGTATGTATGCATGTATGTCCTAACAAACATTTAATAAAATAAAATATAACCACCAGAAAGTTTGGTTTAACAGTCCCAGTCAGGCTGCTTCTGATACCCCCCCCCCCCATACACACACACTACTCCTACTGATTGTGTGCCAGGGGTGGCCTTCACAAGTGTTCCTGGTGCATTGACCCTCCACACACACACTCCTACCAGTATCAGGGTGGGTGTGGGGTCGCTGCAGGCTTGCCGGCTAAGATGTTTACACAAGCTATGCGCGAAAATACATACATATACATAAATATATATGTTTGCATGTATGTATGTATGTATGTATGTATAGTTGTATGTATAGTTGTATGTATGTATGTATATATGTATGCATGCATGCATGCATGTATGTGTATGCATTCATGTGCACCCTGCCTCCATCATTCACTAGCAAATTGTCCTAACAAATATTGTAATTAAATAAAATATCACTTCCTACATGTGTGTTCTTCAACCCCCTCATCTGTGCTAACTTAGGTCACCCACACCCTGTCTTAATTAGTAACCATGGTAGCCCCCTGGGGGAGAGGCGGTGGTGGGGGTGGGGATGGGGAGAGGAGGATGCACTCAGGACTGACCAAGGGCTGACCAAGGGTTCAGTGACAGACACACAGCACACAGTTAATGTAAATTCAATCGTTAGTTACTCTTAAATAAAACACCAAATGTAGCTGATAGTCACTTATTTGATGAAGCAGGTTTGTCTCTTTCTAGTGATATCAATATTTATTACCCCAACAAACAGGTTCACTGGATATAGGTGATAACACATTTTCCTATAGTAAAGCCTACCAATTAACATACTAGATTACATCAACGGACCCGATTGTACCAACAGACTGTCAATTCAGGTGTTTCCCCAACCTGGACACGGCAGTGCGAGGCATGCCTGAGACTTCGCATTGGAGTGGGAGATCTAGATATCTGTCGCCTGTCGACCCTCTTTGTTATTTCGTTGATTTACATGTCGATTCCTTCTGACAAGTCGGAGATTTGCTTCTGTATCCCTGCGAGGACAATCGCAAGGGAAGCTTGTGTGTTCTCCTGCTTTTTCCCTGTCGGTGTCCCTGGGACAGACTCAGTACTACCATTTCTCTCCTCGTGCCGTTCCACTGTATGGCTTGAACGAGGTTTGACTGGTGCGGTAATAGAAGTATTGACAACTGACCTCGGTCTTCCTCGCCTCTTTTTCTGTTTTCTTGGTGTTGTAGCCTGAGATGGGGTGGAATCCCGCATACTTTTGGAACGGGCTGTTTTTGTGGTTGGCTTAATGCGTATTGTGACTTTAAACCAAAGGCGTAGTAGTAGATGTTGAAAGAACCGCAGTCGAGGTCAGATTGATTCAAAAGGCGGCTAGTTTGTTAATGTTAAATTTCTATGCTAGGTGGGGGGTGTGGCAGCCCAGTGGCTGGGTTTAGTCCATAAATAACGTAAGTGATGCTTTGTATCCATTCGAAATGAGACGTCGGTTATACGCATTCAATTGCCCATGTTCTCATAACACGCACAATGCGTAATGACGGTCCTAAAACCACACCAGTGGCGGCGGCGCAGCTGACAACGCCACATGAGGGTTATGTAACCTGGGCCCATATGCATGACGCGGTGTTACCGAGCCAAAACGCATTTAGACGGGATTACCGGTTTAGCGCCAAAAAGTCGCTATGCATGAGTCAGTGATAGGGCTAACACCACAAGCTTAAACTAGGTTACGGTAAACCCGTTCCATAACTGGTTTACAGGCGGTGTTAGGTACCGATTAGGGCCAAATCTATTCAATGCTGTCATATTTAACAGAGTTACATAGTCAAATAGTGTAATTTTATTAAATTAACCCTAAAATCGAAGCGAGATTAACGCTGCCGCCGCCTCAGTGGCGATATTAATATTGTCGAATCGACGAATGTACACAAACAAATAGCGGTACTCGCCGGGAACAATCTCACCAATAACAAGGGTAGCTGGTTCCCGGTGTGTGGAGACACCAACTGCCACATCGGCGGCAATATATAGGCCCAAATCTATTCATTGCTATCATATTTAACAGAATTACATATGCAATAAGTGAAATTTTATCAATTTAACCCTAAATTCGAACCGATATTAACGCCACCGCTGCATTGGCGGCGTTATTCATATTGTCGAATCGAGGGATTTCCCAAATCTATAAATAACTTCACGTTTAGCTATAATCAAAGTGTTACGCGCTCCTGCATACCACTTGACATATTTCCCGACCTCAGCAGGTTGGGGAAACATGTGAAATGAGAGTCTGTTGGTACAATGTGTTCCGTTGGTGGATTTCAGGACGTTAATTGGTAGGCTTTACTATATAGGAAACTGTGTTTTTGGCTATATCCAGTGAACCTGTATTATGGGGTGATAAATATTTATATTAATAGAAAGAGCCAAATCTGATCCACTAATTAAATAAATATCAGCCACATTTGGTGTTTCATTTAAGAGTAATTAAGGATTGAATTTACATTAAAACAGAAGGATTTTAATTATTACTATTTTTTTTATTTTTTTTTTTTTTATTGACGAGGTATTTACTCTGCCCATAACGTATAAGCTCCTGTCAGGGTGCTTGTTTTCAACGCTGGACAGCTGTGGCGCTGTCTTGATCTGTTCCTTTGCCCAGGAGTGTTTACCTGTGTCTGCTCGGGTCAGCCTTCTGCAATTTTGGTTGTTAGTAATAGCCTTATGTTAGTTTTTTTTGTAATTTTCCAGTTTTTTTTGTCTAGTCTGAGTAATGATACCTTAGCCTACTATGTACATCTACTTGGGTGACATGCAGGCTTGCGGGAGAGGATCCCGTTCCATTCAGATTTATTTTTATTTTATTTGTTACAGCATCCTTTCACCTAAACCCTGTCCTTAGATAGTGCACTCGTGTGCTAGAACATACTCGGACCCTTTAGAACTGTGGCCAGGTGGGATGGCTGTGTTGTTTGCCTAGCCATTTTATATTTCAGGGTGGATCAGTTGCATGACCGTGGCCTGTCCACTTCTGTGTTGGTTTGTGCCATTTCACATACCCAGGTGGACTGCGCCACATGGTGATAGCTTTCCTGATTTCCTTAATACTTAGGAGGGCTAATTTTCCTATTTTTTCTGTTTAGTGCCTACCACTTTTCCTGGCCTGTCTTTTGCTTTCTGTGCCAGTACACAGCAAGCATTGACCGCGCTCAGGGGCAGGTGCGGTTTTGTTGTTTTCAGTAAGTAATTGTTTTCTTTAAGAATTTTTTGTAGTGGTCAGGGTTACGGATTGCCCGTAATTTTACATTTTGTTTATTCCAGGCATGTGCTGCCATGGTTAGTACACTTCTCTCATGTATTTTCATGTTGCTTCTTTCCGTTAGGAGTATTGGGCCGCCATGTGTCTAGTGTCCCTGCGGGGGGCTATTATGTAATCCGGTTTTGTGGTGTAGTGGTGTGCTAGTATTTTCAGGTGTGTTTCTCTTCTGCTTGTTAATAGTGTTGCTTTGCATTTTTTGTGTAGTTCTATTGTGGGATATCTTTTGTGTACTTGGAGGCATATTTTAAGGGCTTTATTTTGCATCACTTGTAGTTTGTTGAGTAGTTTGGTACTTCCCCCCATGTATACTACATCACCGTAGTCGAAGTAGGGAAGGATCATTCCTTTATATATTTTGATTGCCATGCTTTCAGTCATGTAGTACCTTATTTTTGCCAGTAGCCATATTTTATGGTTTGCTTTTTTGATAGTGTTTGTTATGCAAAGGTCATAGTTTAAGTGCCTGTCCAGGTCCACTCCCAGATATCGGTAGTTGTCTACCTGTTCTAGCTCGTTGTTTCCCAGGAGACATTTTATTTTGTTGTTACCGGTTAGTCTGGTACCGAATAGCACCGTCTTTGATTTATTGCTATTTATAGTTATCTTATTTAGATGGCACCATTCTGTTAGTTTCATTAGTGTTTGATTTAGTTTTGTTTCGATCTCTTCAGATGTTTTGCCTGCAGGATATACCACAGTATCATCTGCATATAGTTGGATGTTTTCAGTGTCTAGCCAGTTGTTTAGATCATTTATATATATGAGGAAGAGGAGTGGTCCCAGGACTGACCCTTGTGGTACGCCACAGCTTATTTTTTCCTCACTTGATATGGTTCCATTTATTGCTGTGCATTGTTTTCGGTTTTTTAGGTAGCTTGTTACCCATTTTCCCGTTACTCCCGTTATTTCCATTTGGGATAGTTTGCTGATTAGGATAGTGTGGTCCACCGTGTCAAAGGCTTTGCTGAAGTCTATGAACGCTGCACCCACTAGGTTCTTTTTATTGATATTATTTGAGATATCGCTTACTAAGTTAGCAATTGTTTTAATTGTCGAGTGGAATTTTCTGAATCCGCCTTGTTTACTGTTTAGTATTTTGTGTTCGATCAGGTGATCCATAATGTGCCTATGCATTATTTTCTCCATTAACTTCCCAGGCAGTGGGAGTATTGAGATAGGTCTATAGTTGCCCGGGTCTTGTTTGTCCCCCCCTTTGTGGAGTGGGGTTACTTTGGCTAGCTTCCAGCAGTCTACATAGGTACCTTCTCTGAAAGATGTGTTGAATAGGCTACATAAGGCCTCTGGGATGCATCCGAATGCATCCTTCAGTACTATACTTAAGGTATATTCAATGCCTGACGGCTTATTGCAATCAACTGTTTTTATGAGATCACTTATTTCTTTTTTTGTGGTTACGCAATCCCCTATCACTACGTTTAGTTGTGGTGCTCTTGTGGCCCAGTTAGAGTTAAATTTTCTGGATAGTTTAATTCCTATGGTAGAAAAGTGTTTGTTCATTATGTTTGCTGTATCCTTGTTGCTGATTTCAATTCCCTCATTGTTGTATAAGGTAATTGTATCTTTATTCTTGTTGTTTGGGATTAGGATTTTTACGTTGTTCCAGAATTTATGCGAGTTTTTACCCCATTTTTGGTCTTGAGTGATAATAAATTTCCTTTTGGCCTTCCTCACTGATTTATGGCTTCGATTTCTTGCTTTATGGTACTCTTCTATGTGATGAAGTCTCCCGCTTGCTTTAGCCACTTTACCTGCCTTATTCTTGTCCATAATTGCGTTGATTAATTCTGGGGTCACCCATGGGTCCTGGTTTTTTTTTATTTTAAGTTTTTTTATTGGACAGGTAGTGTCAAGGTGACTTCTCACTTCCCCAATGATAGTGTTCCATTGGTCATTTACATCTGTGTCAGGTGTTATTGGTAATTTCACTTTTTTTTCTAGGTGCGCTGCTAGTGCTTCCTTCGTGTAATTTTTGTATGATCTACCCATACGGAGAGTAGTTTTGTTTTTTGTTTTTATTTTCTTTCTAGTAATATATATCAATTCATGGTCACTAATGCCCCAGTTCCTAGTTCCTGAGGTGTGGGCATGATTTGAGTTTGTTATGATTAGGTCTATTATTGAGCTGTTTTCTCCAAGTCTGGTTAGTTCACTAATTTTTTGCTGTAATCCTCTTCCCTTGAGTAAGTTCTGTAGTGAGTGTTTGTTCTTGTCGTTTGTTTTGTAGTTTATATTGAAGTCCCCTAATAGGAATATTTCGGCTTTTGTGAGTTTTGACACATTGTCTAGCGATGCTTCAAGTTGTGTGGTGAAATCCTCAATGTCCCCATTTGGCGGTCTATATAGACTCCCTATGGCTATGTGTGCTTGTTTTTCATTTGTTATTAGTGTCCATACTAATTCAATATTTGTGTCAGATCTGTTTGCTTCTTGTAGAGTCTTATGTTCTGAGTTTAGGTTTTTTTTGCTGTATATTGCAACCCCTCCACCCCTTTTTTGTATTTCTGAACTGGTCAGTGTTTTTCTATCCTCTCTCACAAGTCTGTACCCTTCTATTTCTAGAAGTTGGTCACTATGTAGTTCATGAAACCATGTCTCTGACAGTGTCAGTACATCAAATTTACAGATATTTAAGTGCAGCTTAATGCTGTCAATTTTGCTGTAGGCACTTTGGCAGTTTAGATGGGCAAAATGCATGCCCCTGCCTAGTCTGCAATCAATCTCCTCAACCATGTTCTCGCGGCAGTTAGGTATGAAATAGCCTCTTGTGCTGGAGGTGGGTTACTTTTCTCTAGTGTGGATTAGAGAAGGGATTTTGTTTGTGCTCTTAATGACTAAAAGCGATTTTATTTTCAAGCTTTGTATTTATTTTCATGGTCACCTACCTTGCTTTGCTGTCAATGCTTGTGCCGCCAGTGCGTGCGAACACGTTGTTGATTCTGCGCAGCATTTGTATTTGTATAGTGGCCAGAGAGAATTTTATGTTGTTTGTCGCAATACCGATTTCGCTGTTAGTGTTTCGTCCGCCTCGTAGGCTTGGTGTATTCTGCTTTTACATAGTATATTAGCTTTATTTAAATTTATTTTATTTTATTAAAATTTTTTTTTTTTACCTTTATATTGTACTTACCTCGATATCTGGCAGTTAGCCCGGATGGTGTCCCTTGTTTTTTGGAGGATTTCACCCATTTTATTTTGATAACCTGGTTTGACTGTTTCTCCTGCATCTGCATTTTGGAGGAATAGTCCTGTGCCCCAGTAGGGGCATCTCGTGCATTCCCTGAAGGCTTTCCCAGGCGCGTTCAAGATTTTCTCTTTTAGTTCATCATTTTGTGTGAATTTGGCCATTACAATATCCTCCATCACTTTTTCATTTGTTTTTATCCAGTCTGGTGACCGCCATACTTTTTTTCCTAGCGCTTTGATGGTATATGGGTTTTCAGATGCTTCAATGAGCCGCATGACATCGAATTTATTGTGGTATTTAGCCATTACTGAGCAGTAGTACTGTTCAGCAGAGTTGTAGATTTTGCCATCTTTTCCCTTTATTTTGCATTTGAAAAGGTTGCTGTAGGGGGCGTTGTGACCCTGGAAGGAAATACCCCAGCTGTGTTCTCTTGTCGCCGCAGTCTCCGGGTTTATTCCTTCAACCTTTATGTTCTCAAATTCTGTCGGTTTGTATATTATTCCTTCTATTTCGAAGTTTTTTCCTCTCATTCTGGCTGTGGTTTTGTCATTCTTTTCCCTGGCCAGTGTGTACATTTGCTGTACCGTCTTTTCGTCTAACATCTCCTTTTCGGTCCTGTCTGGCCTGAGTGTGACATTCTTTAGATCTTGCTCATTGTTCAGTTTTTGCTTGTTTCTGAACAGTTCCCTTTTTTGGCTTTCCTTTTCTAGGTGGATTTTTATCCCTCTCGGCCTGGGCTCCTTTGGCTGCTCTTTAGTGTTGTCATTGGGGTTTGCCTCATGACTTTCCTTGGTCGATTCACCGGATTCGTCACTTTGTTTGTTTGGTCCGTCATTTGTTGTTCTTTTCCTGTCCTTTTTTCCCAGTCTGTAGGCTTTTTTTACTACTGTCCAATCGAAAGAGCATTCAGCTTTTTTTAGTAGGTTTGAGATCGTGCTTTCCATGGACTCACCTTCTTTTTCGGGGATGCCCTGTACGATTATGTTTAGTTTTTTTGTTTTCCACTGCTGTTTGCTGTAGAGTTTCCACTGCTGTTTGTGGTAGAGTATTTTTTCCATTTGTTGTTATGTTGCAACATCTTTTGGGTTCATCTTTCTTGCTTTGTGCTTCATCACTTCTGTTTTTGTAGTTTGCCTTGTACCAAGCACATTCCAGTGTTAGACTGTTGTATGCTGTCTGTAGGTTGCTAAGTTCTTTTTTGAGGCTTTGGATCGTGTCCTTGGGTATTTCAGCATTTATTTCAGCATTCTCCGTGCTCGCATTTTCCGTGTCTGACCTGGTGTCATCTTCCGGTTTCGATTTGTGTGGTTTTGTCTTAGCCTGGTTTATTTCATCTATTATCCAGTCTTTGATTATCTTTGTGATGTTTTCCCCTAGAATTGCAGTTATGACTTTTCCTTCGAAGTCATTTCCGTTTTGGGGGTTTGTCATTTTGTTGTCAGTTTTAATATTAGGTATGTGACAAAAAATATCAGTCAATAGATTCCAATCATAAAATATATCACTGCAAAGGAAAGTCCTTTCCAATGATACCTAAATCATAGTGCTTAGGGCTATGCCTTTGTGCACTTTCCTAGCAAGAATAGGCCAATGCTGGCTGGGGTGTTTTGGGGTGTTTTTTTTTTAACGGTCAGGCCTACCCGTCCTGATATGACCTTAGATGCCGCCAGAACGCAAAACAGCAACAAACAAACAAACCTGCTGTATTTTCGTCCGCCGATCAATCGCCGATACATCTCATATCATGGTAGTTTTATTCAACTGGCCAATAATATTCATATCATTAAAGAAAGCATCTGCTGGTTTTATATTTATGTGACCCGCGAGATCTGGTGATCAAATACACCTTATGTATGGCAGAATGAGTGTGTGCACACTGTGTGTTGTGTGTCTGCCACTGAGCCCAACCGGTCCGACCAGATCGGAGAGCAGGCTCCTCCCCCCCCCCCCCACACACACACACATAGTGCATGGGTGAGCAACCGAGGCGCCCCTCCTCTGCTTGCAAACAAGGGTGGGAGGGGGTTACCATGGTTACTAATTAAGAGAGGGTTTAACTGGCACACTGACGTCAATACCAGCATCTCACCCCCCCTACACACATACCCCTCCTTACACCCATGCTTCACCCATTATCCTCCTCCCCTTACAAATCGCACATCTCACAGGGTGGGGGTGGGGGTGTGGGTGGGGGTCTGGCATGCACCTCGCCGGCCCCCTGTGCCGGGTGTGACCCGCCACTCGCTCGTATACATATATACATATATACATATATATATATATACATATATACATATATACATATATACATATATACATATACACATATACACATATAGACATATACACATATACACATATACACATATACACATATACACATATACACATATACACATATACACATATACACATATACACAGACCAGATGGGATGGCTGAATGAGTTAGAGCGTCCGTCTCCCATGCTGGTAGATTGTGGGGTCCCGGTCGAGTCAAACCAATGATTTTAAAATTGATACTTGTCGCTTCCTAGCCAGGCGCTCGGCATTATTAGGATAGGGCAAGGACTGGTGTGCTCAGTGTCAGGATAATGTGACTGAGTGGGATACCAGGTCATGGTGCCGGCGGCCTGGTTTCCCAGTGGGACAGCACTATAAAGTTGCCATGAGTGTGCACTGTCACAAGTCGGTACCCGTCCTGATATGACCTTAGATGTTGCTGGGACGTAAATGTACGCATGTACGCATGTACGCATGTACGCATGTACGCATGTAAGCATGTACGCATGTACGCATGTACGCATGTACGCATGTACGCATATACAAATATGGTCACTTCTCATAACGCTGTAACAGATGTGTTTTAATAAGAAAGTTTGTTAATAATGTGGTTAGAAAGCTGGGATGAGCTTATATGCATTCGTCTGTGTTAGGGCTTTGTGGGGATACCAGGTTTGTATCTGTACAATGTGATCTCATAAAAAGGTGGCCCATACATGGTCATATTTCCATAGTTTTTGGACAATTTCTTGGCCAAAGATAGCTTTAAATGTTTCGCTTTAATGGCCCTGTCACATTACGATGCTTCTCACCGGCGTGCCACCAACGCGCAAAATAAGTTGTACGCGTCGAGACACGTCCAACTTTTTGGCGGTTTGTGAAAAGGTTTGACGTCAGCGCAGTGTGTTTGTAGCGCGCGGCCAACGTGTGTAGACGCGTGGCGAAACAAACAAAAAAATGTTCTCGTAATGTATCCCAACTAGCTTCCAGCGCACGCGGCGAGTGCATAGCGCTCGCTTAGCGTTATTCCAGCAGTCGGCTAGCGACCGGCAGACGTGTTACACAATGTACGAGAGCGCGTGACCTACTTCCATCCCGCGTCTATCGGCGCATCTCGGCATTGCGCCAGAGTATTATCACCATGCTATCAGCGTCCTCTTGGCGTGCTCTGAGCGCACCGGACGTTGGCGTAATGCTAGACGTTCATAAATGTTTCGCAGAACACCCGCCAACGTTAAGCGAGCGCCAGACGCGCAGCCAACACATCCAACGCATCGAGAAACGCTGGAGAAACGTCAAGAGTGCGTCCGCTACACGTTATGCAAACGTCGATCGAACGTTACTGACGTGCTGAGGGAACGCCCCACCATCCTCTCCACCTGGCCACACACCGCCGGCGAGGCATGGGCCCGCTACCCTACCTTCAGCACCACCTACGCAGCTCTCCGGGAAGCGGGCCTCCCCAATTTGTTGGCCGCCCGCATCCCACTCCCCTCTGGCCTCCATATACCCGTGTGGCGCACCCGCCTCCACGACTACCCCGACCCCGCCATCGTCGACCTCCTGGAGTTTGGCTTCCCCTCCAACTACTCCACCTCTATCCCCCCTCGCCCTACCTTCTCCAACCACCACGAGGCCCCCAAGAACCTCCCCCACATACGGGAGTTCATCTGCATGGAGCTCGCCCTCGGCCACTCGCGGGCCCCTTCACCGTCCCTCCCTTCACCCCCTTACATATAGGGGGTGAAGGGATATGATATGTGTCTGTGTGTGTGTAGCTTTTGCTAGCGAGCCGAAACGGTGGGTCATCCGAATTTCAAATAGAACACGCGAGTGGAGTCGACAAATACACGTCCCGTGTGCAAAAAAAGAATAACTTAGATTAATTAAATGGAAATATAGGTAAACTGGGCCATGATACAATACTTTAAATCCTATTTTGCTGTACTTTTATCGGTTATTACAAAAAAAAGAACAAACTGTCCACCCTAGCGTATTCGATTATTCAACCCGAGTTTGTAGGATGTGCACATGCGCCAATAAGTGGCTGGGGTGACCCGAGTTGATGCGAAATCCGTGCATGCGCAGAAGCAACGGGACACTTCTGAGCACGGGAACACGCTGAAACCACCACACCGGTGGTGTTCTCTGTGGTGGAGTGGTTAGAGTGACTTTTTTCTAGGTCAGACTCCTAATCTGAAGGTTGGTGGTTCAATTCCCCATGCCCCCATCTCTGCCAATTTGGATTTCCACCGCTGTGGATAACTTACAGCGACATCAAAGGCCAGTTGCTCTCATACCATGTCTATGTGGTGTGGGAGGTTAAAAATCCCTTGGGTCGGTAAAAGTGTAGGCTCGGGCTTTCTATCGACAAACTGTCTAATGGTGAAAACAAGCCTATTCAGGCTTATCCATGATAGGCAGTATAAATCTTCAACAAAGTGACGAAGTGGGATGTGTGTGTGTGTGTGTGTGTGTGGAGGGTCAAAGCACAGCACACCTCTCAGAACATGATGATGGCCACCCTGACACACAGTCAGTTAGAGCAGCAGTGTGTGTGTATGGGAGGGGGGGTGTAGGGTACACACACCCTGCACCATACACACACCCTGCACCATACACACACCCTGCACCGGCTCATCAGAAACTATTTGTCCCTGCAGTGGCTGGTCGGGAGATGTTGGGAGTTCCATACATCAACCGCCCTTAATGCTGCCACAGTGACATGGTTTTCTGTTTAGGGTTTGCTCCCTTAGCCTTCGGTTCTGTCAAGAACCTGTACCACAGGGCAGTGGTTTACAACTCTGCAGGGCAGGGGCGTCAAACTCCCTGAGGTATTGCAATACCTGCAATACCTGCAATACCTGCATACTCCCACATAATGGGTACCCACATACAAACAAATACATCTAGAAATGTACACACATTTATACAGATGCACAGGTTGGCTAAGTCACCTATGCTATGTTATGTTGTTGTCCGATGTGATGCCGTTTTAATCTTGCACTCTGTGTTAAATAAATGACTATGGGGCTGCTTCAGTATTGGTACAGTAGATACTGTGCGTTTAATAAAAGAGTTGCTTGGGTTGTGAGATGGTGAGTGACAGTCTGTGTATGAGCTGCTTGAATCACACCCATATGAGTTCCCTCCTGCTCCTACTCTACCCCTACCTCCACCCCCACCCCCACACACGCTCACAGACCCAGCTGGGCCTATATGCAGGAGTCGGTGGTATTCGGTGGTAGCGAGCCGAAACGGTGGTAGCCGGGAATTTCCCGGGTAGCGGCGAAAAGTTGGATGCGTGAGTCGGTGATAGGCCTAACACCAAAGGTACCTTACCTCTGATAGATGGAGGTATAGTGAGTTTATTAGGGGGGTGAGGAGGGGGGGGGGGGGGCAGCTTGTAAGTGAGCGCCCCCCGCTGGGCGGGCGGCGTCCCGGTGATGGGTGACGCAGGGCGAGCCATGTGTGTATCTGTGTCTGTGTGTGTGTGTGTGTGTCTGTGTGTGTGTGTCTCTGTGTTTCTGTGTGTGTGTCTGTGTGTGTGTGTGTCTCTGTGTCTGTGTGTGTGTCTCTGTGTGTCTGTGTGTGTGTGTCTCTGTGTGTGTTTCTGTGTATGTGTGTGTATGTCTGTGTGTGTGTCTGTGTGTGTGTGTCTCTGTGTTGTGTCTCTGTGTGTGTCTATGGGTGTGTATCTCTGTCTCTGTGTGTGTGTCTCTGTATCTCTGTCTCTGTGTGTGTGTCTTTGTGTGTCTCTGTGTGTGTCTCTCTGTGTTTCTGTGTGTGTGTTTCTGTGTGTGTGTCTGTGTGTGTGTGTCTCTGTGTCTGTGTGTGTGTCTCTGTGTGTGTGTTTCTGTGTCTGAGTGTGTATGTCTGTGTGTGTATGTCTGTGTATGTATGTGTGTGTGTCTGTGTGTGTCTCTGTGTTGTGTCTGTGTGTGTGTCTATGTGTGTGTATCTGTGTCTCTGTGTGTGTGTCTGTGTGTGTGTGTCTTTGTGTGTGTCTGTGTGTTAATTAGTAACCATGGTAGCCCCCTGGGGGAGAGGCGGTGGTGGGGGTGGGGATGGGGAGAGGATGCACTCAGGACTGACCAAGGGCTGACCAAGGGTTCAGTGACAGACACACAGCACACATTTAATGTAAATTCAATGCTTAGTTACTCTTAAATAAAACACCAAATGTAGCTGATAGTCACTTAATTGGTGAAGCAGGTTTGTCTCTTTCTAGTGATATCAATATTTATTACCCCAACAAACAGGTTCACTAGATATAGGTGATAACACATTTTCCTATAGTAAAGCCTACCAATTAACATACTAGATTACATCAACGGACCCGATTGTACCAACAGACTGTCAATTCAGGTGTTTCCCCAACCTGATCATAGGTGATAACACATTTTCCTATAGTAAAGCCTACCAATTAACATACTAGATTACATCAACGGAACCGATTGTACCAACAGACTGTCAATTCAGGTGTTTCCCCAACCTGCTCAGTGATAGCTAAACGGTGTCAGGCTGTAACACCGAAAACCGCGAACACCGACCCACGCATACAGGCCCAGGTTTGGTAGAACAATTAAGCCAGTTGTACATCTAGGGAATTAAGAAGAATATAACCTATACATAAGACTTGTTCACAGTAATTGTATATAAACTGCCTGATGTAAAACGATTAAATGACCAGATGTCATTGATGAATGTAATCAACTGAGTAGTGTTATCTTGATATTATGCATACATTTGAAGCATTGTACACCGTACTGTGCATTTCTTTGAAACATTGTACATAGTTAAGACTTAAAATGAAACTAACGTTAGTTCACGGGTCATTTATCGAAAAAAAAAGAAAAAAAAAAAGATGAAATGATTCAAAAAGAGATCCATTAACTAACCGAGATGACCCTATTGAAGTTAATCGATCATGATATACGCACTGCGCCCCTGCAGACAATGACAAACTATAACCTTGTAAATTGCTTGTTGTAATCTGTAGATTCATGTCAGATTGGTATCACACTGTTCAATTCCGAAAGACAAAGATGTAGTATATGTACGGAGAACGAGCCGGACCCAGTGAGAGGGGGTCACGTGATGCAGGTGATGTGGGAGATCGGACCAGAATAAACTCACTTATTGGTCGCCACACCCTGTACGTGTCCACAGGTTACATTCTGACTTCATCGCGTTTGTGTATGTCTTCTCTACAACAGTTTTCAGACTATCCCACTTAACAAATATCCGGGGACTTCCATTGACCAAGTTCCTTAATATTAGCCCCCCTTGAGGATGAGGATAATGTGAGTGAGTGGGATATCGGGTCATGGTGCTGGTGGCCTGGTCTTCCAGTGGGGCAGCACGATAAAGTCACCATAAATATGGTACCCGTCCTGATGTGACCTTAGATGTTGCCATGACGTAATACCACAAGAAATAAACATACCTGTTGGGATGGGCATTTTGAAAGCCACTAAACTACTACTAGTACTACTAGCGCCCCAAGCGAGTAGACGTGACAGTCGGCCTTGCCGGTCTTCTATATTTCTCTTTGGTAAATGTTTGTGACAATATACCGGGTGAAATTATCTTATTTTAGTATTTGTTTCTAGAAAATGAATAGTGTGAATAACTGAAGTTGGACATTGTTGGAAGAAAGATTGTTTTCAGGTTAATACAAATATGTGCCCCTCTCCCCCCCCCCCCCCACCCCCACCCTCGAGAATAAAAGGGAGAATGTTGGCAAAGGGTCCCGGTGTGGCAGTAAATCGCAAACCCCTGGAAATTGCACACCCCGGGGTTTGCGATTTACTAGGAAATCACAAACCCCCCCTGGAAATCGCAAACCCCCCTTTGTTTTGGGACAGATTCGGGCCAAATCTATTCAATGCGACCATATTTAACAGAATTATATACTCAAATCGTGAAATTTCATTAAATTAACCCTAAATTCGAAGCGTTATTAAGGCTACCGCCGCATTGGCGGCGATATTAATCGCCGAACGTAATGTAAACAAATCGCCGCCGCATCGACGTCGCGTTCCATACTGGCGGCGGCGGCGATTTGTTTACTTTACGTTCGTCGATTCGAAAATATAACTAGTAATATCGCCGCCAATGCGGCGGTAGCCTTAATAACGCGTCAAATTTAGGGTTAAATTGGTAACCAAATAAGTGAAATTTGACCAATTTAACCCTAAATTCGACGAACGTAAAGTAAACAAATCGCCGCCGCCGCCGAATGGGGGGTTTGCAATCTCCAGGGGGGATATGCGATTTCCTAGGAAATCACAAGTGGGGGTTTGCGATTTACAGGGTTTGCGATTTCCTGCTACACCGGTCTTAACCATGAGTCACCCGGTGCACCCTCCCCTCCTCCTCCCTCACACGAAGCAATAGAAACAATTACGTAAAGAAAACGCTTCACTTTGCACTTCAGCCAAAAGCTGTATCGCTGTTGGCAAGAGTTTCTGTCGGCAACACAGACCGATGGAAGATTCAAGTGATGCACGTCAGAGCCACTGACCTAGATGTGATCCTACATAATTATCCAACTTAGATACTGGTGCACGTATTTGTGATATATGCGTAATAGACGTATAGGTATGTGGCTAATATATGTTAACGAGATGCAGAGTTTGAGACAAAGGAATATGCTAATGTGATGACGTCATGGACAGTTTAGCCGGCGGGTCAAGCGAGCCCTAGGCCGTGAATAAACCATTCAGTATCCAGAAGTCAAAGTGTTCAGACGTCGTACTTTCACAGTATTGAGCATTGGAAGAGCTCTTTTCTAAAACGCAATAAGTACTAATTTTAAAAAATGAGTTTGCAATGCCAATATAGATTGAATTTTGGAAATGAACTCTTCATATATAGGCCCCTAAATAAAAAGTACTGCATATATATATATATATTTAGATTAGTGCTCATTGCGTTTTGGAAAAGAGCATATTGGCTATATATATATGAAGATCTCTTTTCCAAAACACGATCTATGAACTTGGCATTGGCATTGCAAACTAATTTGTTTGATTGGCGCTTATTACATTTTGGAAAAGAGCTATTCATGTGTTGCTACATATAAGGGAATTACACCAATACCCGAATAATGTCTAGAAATAGCAGCAGGTTACGACAAGACAACAACTTTTCACATTCTGTCTGACTGATCAGCGCTTGTTCTAAATAAAAGATTTACTTCACGAAGTAGGCAAGTATGGAGTGTACCTTTTATTAGCAATGTGTTCAGATTGTGTGGCTGCTCTAATTTCATAATTGTATTATAATTTGATCTCTTTTTAATTTACTCCCCATCAAATAAACATAGCCATCCACATTTTGTATATTTTATTTTACGCACATTTCCGCAGTTAACCCGACGCTGGTTCGTGTTGTCGGCGTGTTGTCAGGAATCTCTATTCCAGCCCTTAGCCTTTGTCTTAACAGAGGTATCCACTATGGTGGATGAACCTTGGCACCACCAAGCGGCCATGATGTGAACTGGTACACGACTACCATTATATTAAGTATTGTAGTAGTCTGAACATGAGCTCTACTATCACGTGGTAGCAGCGGAGACTACGACGCCACCAACGCAGTACCATTACACTGCGCTAGGTGGCAGCACGGGTAGCCACCGGTCAGACCCCAACTGGGCTGACCTCTACTGCATGTGGCTGACCCACCCCCGGGTCAGACAACTACTGATGCCGCGGAGAGCAGATGGTTCAATAAACCAAGGGTGAAGCGTACACTGCATTGAATCTTGGTGTTCTTCCGTGTGACTGCGTGAGAGAGAGAGAGTCGGAGGGCCGTGGGCCATTACAGTATTATATATGGGTATTTAGTAGGTGGTGATTTCTACATTTTTGAAGATCTAGCTGGAACTAGTATTTAATCCATGTTTGTATGACTCCTAATCTAACAAAAATTATCAACATTTCTAAGATATGAATACGTGACGAGTTCCATCACAAAACCCTATAAACGCCTATCCAAAAATTGTAATAAACCTTGGAGTCAAACCTTCAAAAGGTTCATGTTTTGCATTCCTATATTTTTGTTCATTGCTCCATGACCATTTCATCACATACAAAGTGGGAATCGTGATAATTAAAATTACCTTCAGGTATGAATCTTGTATTTTAATGAAATTCTTGGATTGGTGTTTACAGGTTTAAAATCTTCACGATCTACTTGCTTAAACGGCTGTGACTAACGGCAGTAATTACAGCTATAGATCTAAGCAAACTTCTGCGAAGATGTAAATTTCCTGTCATTGTGTGCGGCACCGGTTGGAACTTCAAAGATGTTTCCCTAAGGAATCATCAACTTTCATTGTAAAATAGCACTTTGCAGATCCACCATATCAACAACTTTGTTAACTAGTCAATCGTCCAAATAAAAAATAATGAAGAGGTTGGTAGGGCTATTTTTTTTGTGTGTATGTGTTTTTATTCAAATGTGTTTAATTTGTTTAAATCTGTTGTTGCGGGTTCATAATTGGGCAATATTTGAGTGTGCTGCCTATTTCTTTCTGTATGTGTCCTAAGATTCCTTCAAGCATGACCATGTGAACAGATGACTGTCTTGCATAAATACTGGAAGTAGACACACTTTAAGGACACATGACGTCGCCTGATGCAGTAGTGCACACAGAGAGCTCCCTTCTACACAGCGGTGAGTGCAGCTAACAGACATTCTCATTTACTAAGGCATTAGCTAATCTAGAATGCACCAGGAATACGATTATGTATGATAGATAACATCATATGCACTAACCTTGCTGCATTGTATGATAACATGACAATATGTGTATATATCAATATATACACATATATATTTATATTTATATATTTGTATAGATAAAATATATATAAATAGGAGCCTACATCTATATAATATGGAACGCCATTTCTTGTTTTATTCAGTATTTAGACATCATTAAATGTTTAATGATAACCTATACATAAGGTTATTTAGACATGTATATTTAGACATATGTTTACATGTATTTAGACAGATCATCACATAGATTTGATCATATGTTAAAATACACACATAATTAATCATATCATGAAATCGATTTGATGATCTGTCTAAATACATTTAAACATATGTCTAAATCTCCTCTATATTTAATCGTATCATGAAATTGATTTAATGATATGATAAAATACATTTAATCATATGTTCAAATCGATTTGATCATATGATTAAATAGAATAAAATGGACCTGATTTAAACATATTTTCAAATACATTTCATATGATCAACTCGAATCTAATATGCAGTGTATAATATATAATATATATATATATACATATATATATATATATATATGTGATGCATAACGCATCATGTGAGTATACAAATACACAAGGGAATTGTTCTAATTATTGATATTACTGCACTGACCAGATGGGATGGCCGAATGAGTTAGAGCGTCCGTCTCCCGTGTTGGTAGATTGTGGGGTCATGGGTTCGAACCTTGGTCGATTCAAACCAATGACTTAAAAATGTATACTTGTTGCTTCCTAGCCTGGCACTCAGCATTATTAGGATAGGGCAAGGACTGGTTGGCTCAATGTCAGGATAATGTGACTGAGTGGGATATCAGGTCATGGTGCTGGAGGCCTGGTCTTCCAGTAGGGCAGCACTATAAAGTCGCCATGTTTGCGCACTGTCACAAGTCCGTACCCGTCCCGATATGACCTTTGATGTTGCTAGGACATATTTATACACATATCCATATATATACACATATCCATATATATATGTATAAATGTGCATACTACAGTTATATAATGTGCATGTATGTGATGCATAAGAATTACACAAATGTAGATTTGTAGAAATATCACTATAATGCCTAGTATCGCGGCCGGAGCCCGGTGGCGCCCCCTCTCGGGCCCCATCGGCACTGCCTGGCTGGTGACTACCATCTCCATTTTTTTTTGGGGGGTCCATTAGTTGTTTAAGCAGGGGAAATTTCAGTCATAGACGACTGGTCTTCCTCATTCCACTGCTGGTCGATAGAAAGCCCGAGCCTACACTTTTACCGACCCAAGGGATTTTTAACCTCCCACACCACATAGACAGGGTATGAGAGCAACCGGCCTTTGATGACGCTGTAAGTTATACACAGCGGTGGAAATCCAAATTGGCAAAGCTGGGGGCACGGGGAATCGAACCGCCGACCCGTCACTGAGAAAATGATGTGGCATGCAGCATGCTATTTTTGGTCTTTCTTGTTCCACATTTGTGAAGGAAAGTCAAAGTTCCTGTTGTTTTCTATGGCAAATGAAGCAGTATGCGCATTCACATTTTCACCAATCGATCCATGGAGCGATGCATTCACATCTGCATCTGGACATATGGAAGCACTACTGTGTATTTACATGCTTTTCTATTTTTTGCCACATTCGCATACTGCATACCACATACCACATACCGCATACCACATACCGCATACCGCACACCACATACCGCATACCACATACCGCATACCGCATACCACATACCGCATACCACATACCGCACACCACATACCGCATACCACATACCGCATACCGCATACCGCATACCGCATACCGCATACCGCATACCGCATACCACATACCGCGTATATGGAATCTTAGCTTAATGCCGCACCCCTCGCCCATCCCTCTCCAATGTCACTGCAAACACACACATTCGTTCCACCCCGTTACCCACAGCGCCATGACGTCTGGTGACTAACCCCTCCCAAGTCCCTCTACACTTCACCCTAGCCACCAGTTACACAACACTGCTAATGGGGGACCTCCGACTTTTTAGTTCAAATTCCTGCCGTTCGTATCGCCACTGAACGAGTGGGCCTATTCGGCACACTGTCACACTGCAAACCCAATGGATATGAGCAATCTTCATACAGAAGAAGTCAAATATCTCTAAAACCACAACACCTACAGACAAACCGCTTGGTATACATATAGAAAACATACAACGGATAGATTATATTAAATTCATAAGGTTAGGGTTCTGTATTTCTATTAATTTTGAATAAAATAAACGTTTTGCACTGGGCGTACCGCCAAAATCCGGGCATTGTCAATGGCCGTGAGCAATCTTCATACAGAAGAAGTCAAATATCTCTAAAACCACAACACCTACAGACAAACCGCTTGGTATACATATAGAAAACATACAACGAATAGATTATATTGAATTTATAAGGTTAGGGTTCTGTATTTCTATTAATTTTGAATAAAATACACGTTTTGCACTGGGCATACCGCCAAACTCAGTGCATTGTCAATGGCCGTGAGCAATCTTCATACAGAAAAAGTCAAATATCTCTAAAACCACAACACCTAGAGACAAACCGCTTGGTATACATATAGAAAACATACAACGAATAGATTATATTAAATTCATAAGGTTAGGGTTCTGTATTTCTATTAATTTTGAATAAAATATACGTGTTGCACTGCACGTACCGGCAAACGCAAAGCATTGTCAATGACCGAGTAGGCCCACTAGTACCGATGCGCCACCAAGTGTCAGAAAATGAACTACGCAACATGTCCCCCATTTGGCAAGCGCTGCACATTAAAGAAATGAGATCTAGAACAATTTGGAAGCCAACATCATGTTCACATCCTGGGTGGTCATACTACTTCTGATGATTTAATGTCAATCAAAACAGTTGATACAAACTATAGTAAAACCTCTCGAACGAACCACCTCCACAGATTGACCATTCCCCTAGATCCATCACTTTATTTGGGTCCCAAATGATCCCCCTACACAATATCAATGTAACGATTAACAAAGCTTCCTAAACCAACCACCTCCCTAAATGAACCATTTAAAGTCGGTCCCATGGTTGATCAATTTAGAGAGGTTTTACTGTATACACAATTGATTGAAAATAGATTTTGTTATCCTTCTGTGATGTCATCTGTCTGTCATAATATGAAAGCGTGCATGTGTCTATTGACATCGGTTAACAGTTCAGTATCCACTTCTCATGCAGTCTGAACCCTGGAGTCGAACCTCGGCCGTGTCAAACTAATGACTTAAAATGTTATACTTGTCACAGTATCGACCAAGCAAAAGTAGCATCTCTATTCATGGGTGATATATTAGAGAAGCAACTGCATTCAATGTAAGCTATGCAAGGTATTTATTTGCCTGTATTCTAATCACACTTTATGCGTGTCATGTTTCAGATGAATTGGCAACTTTTTCTGTGCGTCCTGTTGACATGGAGTTTGGGGAGTGCATCTCCGTAAGTTATTTCACATATTCAATCCTCTGAATTATGTTGCTTGAAAAGAGTTCTCAAGTAAAATGCTGCAAATGGCTTCACATCCATTGAACATGACTATTCGTAGGAACAACAATGATTAAATGAGGTTGATCTTTATTTGTATGCAAGAATCAGATTGAATTATGTCCACATGAAGGTCATTCCAAATGCCACATTTTCCAAAGCTAGGTAAGGTTTCCTCTTATAATATTTCTAAATCCTGATAGCTAGCTGGTTTTGTCTATATTGTTCATACCATCTCATCAGTTCATGTGCGCCATAATTCTTAAGGCCAGAGGACCAGTGTCCTGGTGATGAAGAGAAATGTTTTTTTCCATTGGAAAATGGATAGAAAATAGAAATAAAATACAATTTTGAACACCAAAATTAACAGTTTTGATCTACGCCAAGTATTGTTGGATATAATTTTATATCTGCTGGGGTGAAACAGGTGTCATGTATTGAATTAGAAAAAACCTCAAATTTTCTTCCCAAGCTTAAAGCTGCATAATCCGATGAAACCAAAAAAGAAATTCAAGACCAAAACAAATATCTAGATTTTATTCTACATAATATCTAACTTAGATATTGTTGCTTCCATTCGCCCTCTACCATGCCCGCACCTTCATGTATATGTTCATATATACTGCGTCGGTCCACGCATGCAGGGCTACTCACGGCCAAATCTTCATAAGAGTCAGTTGATAGCAGGCCGGTGTGAGCGGCAGGTTGTAGGGATGGGCTGTGTGGGTGTCACTTTCATCAATAACAATGGCATTGAGGTCATCAACGGCAATCTTTCTATCATCATATGTCAAAGCACCATCAATGTCATCAGCAGTGTCAACAATCCGTGAAACTGTAGCAGCGAACTTGCAGATGGCAGGGGTGTGATGCGGGACGGGACAGGGTGGGGGCAGGGTGGGAGGGGCGGTGTGTAGCTGTGTAGCTGTGTAGCTGTGTGAGGTTGTTGAAGCAGACACAGCTGGGTCCGGAGGTGGTGTGGCACCTTTATTATAGTTATCACAGACCGGGCGGTGGGGTGGGGGGGGGGGGGGATCTGAACCTGGGCGGGGCTGGGAGTGCAGATGTTGGTGGCGGGGGTGGGTTGGAGGTGTGTGCACACATACGCGGGGCGGGAGGCGGGCTGGCGTGAGGACGGCTGCATGGGTGGGTGCGGGTGGTGGGAGAGGCAGGGGAGGTTGCCAAGGCGGCGGTGGCAAGGGTGAGGCGGAATGTGAGTGTGCGACTGTGGTAACACCACATGGTCGTCAGGGCTAAGCAAGCAGAGCAGGGCGGAGGTGGTGGTGGTGGTGGTGGTGGTGGTGGGGGGGGGGGGGGGCATAACGTGTTGAAATAAAATTCAACTTAGATATTGTTGGTCTTAGTGAACCTTTGTCACCATGCAGAAGGGAATACAGAGACAACTTAATAAAACCTGTTACTGCAGTGTCAGGGTTTTGGCATGATTGCCAAAATTATTGATGTGTGTTTACACTTCAAATATCTCAAAAGTTAGAATAAAGGAAATCTACCAATGACTTCGCCTCCATCTTTGTGAGTTACAGCACAATGCCACCAATGTGCATTACAGTTGTATTTAATTGTTTTGCTAAACAGTGTGTTATATAATTCACGATGAAACAGAAGTGGTCCCATTCCCCTTCTTCCATTCCCTCCTCTTCCATTCCCCCTCTTCCATTCCCCCTCTTCCATTCCTCCCCTTCCATTCCCTCCTCTTCCATTCCTCCCCTTCCATTCCCCCCTCTCCCATTCCCCCTCTTCCATTCCCTCCTCTTCCATTCCCCTCTTCCATTCCCTCCTCTTCCATTCCTCTCTCTTCCATTCCCCCTCTTCCATTCCCCCCTCTTCCATTCCCCCTCTTCCATTCCCCATCTTCCATTCCCCTCTTTCCCCTCTTCCATTCACCCCTCTT
>CM059202.1:42989906-43034878 GCA_030323885.1 Branchipolynoe longqiensis
CGGTGAATCACTACTCCTAATTACTCCACTATCCAGCAGCTTATGCAACTCCGTCTCCAGTGCCTCTTTTTTAGGATGCACGAAACGCCGATAGGGAATCCTAAAAGCAGCCGACTCACCGACATCAATGCCATGCTTCACCACCTCAGTCACGCCCAACGTCTCACCAGGCACTGCGAAAACCTGAACATTTCTACCCAGAAATTCCACAACCTGCGAGCGATCAGACTCATCAACCACCTCACACCCCATAGCTAAAGGCACGAGATGGGCAGGCAAGCTTCCATCAAGGGACCGGGATACCACGGAAGGCGCCACGCACTCCTCCGTCGTACCAAAAGTAACCGTTTCGGCCACCTCCCCCAACGCAGCAACGCCCACTTCCCCCCTACTACTCACAACACTAGAGGGGCAATCCAACTGCACCGCCCCATCGACACGCAGTTCGGGCCAAACACTGCTCCAATTACTAGGTAACTGCGAACAGCTGACCACGCAACACCGTCCCACGCCAACCCCGTCCACTGGGTCCACTGCACCAACAGCTGACCCCATGACCCCGTTGCCGCAAGCAATGTTTACACTGGATTGCTTAGTCAACTCCGCCTTAGCGTATTCGCAATGAACATTACCAAAGTCAGTAGCCTCACTCAACAACCCGATAGCCGTACCTTTTCGTAACCTAACCGCATACCGATTTGGATTAAACAAAGGTACAACTGAGCCAACAGGACTCCACACTAGCGTATTCTGACCTACTAATCCCAGCTCATGCAATTCTGAGACCATCGGTTCAAATAGACTCTGGTGATCACCGTCGACCCCTACAGCTGATATTTTAACATCACAGCCGGTCATCGGCGCAATGCGAATATCTTGCGCAACAGCAGACACAGTCTGACTATCGCGCCACAATTCACACTGCACCGTGAGTTGATACGGTTATTGAAGATACAAGCTGCCCGCCTAACGCAGTTCACAACCATAATACTCCAAAAATTCCGCACCTAAAATACCATCTTCTGAAATATCGGAAACAGTAGGGGCATAATGAAATATTCTCCCCCCGATCTCCAGAGATAGTATGGCTTGTCCATACTGCTTGAGTGGTGCACCGGTGACAGTGACAGGCTTCACGCTATTATCGAAAAACACCTTATCACTGTCCAACGTATCGAAGAATTTTCGTCCAACACATGTGACCGCAGCCCCACTGTCTATTAAAAAATACCCGATAGTCCCTCTAACACACACTCTCACATACCACTGTTTTCCGTCCAACGTCCAGAAAGTGGAATCCACGAATAAGCGTTTACCACAAGGGTGAGACAGGTCGCACCCCTGACGCTGCACTATAAATTGCATACAGTCGTCCAAAGGTGCGGGAGCCAAAGCAGAAACGCAATGCGCTATCTGCTCCATGCCATCCCACAATACCGACTCCACTGGGATAGAATCACCAGGGGCGATCACCAGCGGTCCCGCGCTAGCATCAGACTGCGGCTTAGCCTTTGCGTCCCTCTCCTTCCGGAGACACGCCAACCTAGCCCGATCCACACCTGAGTTGTCCCTACCCTCGCGATCACCGGCTATGACAGCCTCCTAGAGAGTACGTTTTACTCCAGTACATTGTATAGGCCAATGACCGAAAGAAAAGCAATGACCACATTCGTGATCACGAGCACGCAAATCCTTCTTAGCTACGCGCCTGCGCGCAGATAACCCAGCTGAGCTAGACCCACCCGTTGCTACCTGCGCAGCAGATTTCTGCTCCCCCATCACATCACGCATCCAACCCTGGACCAACGCCTTAGTGATAGGCGGCGACTGATAACCCCCCCCCGCGCCCGCCCGGAAATTGCCACCCTCACGATAGCCACCCGACGAACCGCAGAAGGAATTCCCACCGCGATAGCTCCCCCCAGAACTCCCCCGAGAGTAACTACCACTGCCACCACGTCGAGGTTCCCGTGGCGCATTATACGCAGCCACCTCAACCTCGAACTCACCATCCGACTCATCTGATAGCCGAATAGCCTCCACCGCAGTCGACTGCCCCGCACGCAGTGCCTTGGCGCAATAATCGTCGACCACCTCAAACATCTCCTCCAGAGAAGACTTACCTGGCCGCCAACGATCATAGGCGGCACGCTGCTCCCCCGGATCGAGGAGTGAGCATACAAATCGCTCGACAATTTTAGTCTCGATAGCACGCTCACTCTTCCCGGTATCTCTCGCAGCCTCCCGCCCATCTACCTGCAGCTGCAGACCGTACGCACGGTACGATCCATCACGGGCAGTCTGGACGCGCTTCTTCCACTGATACCAGCGCGCCATGGGGTCCACTGGACGGAACTTATACGAGATGATAGGAAGCAATTCCCTCATCGTCGTCAACCCATGACGCCTCCATGCGTCCACGCAGTCCTGTGCCGGCCCACCCCTCAACAGAGGCAACAGTTGAATGAGAGCAACCCTCTCATCCCACATGTTTGACCGCATATCCAACGTAAAGTCCCGCCACCAGATATTCCAGTCCTGCTTAATACCCGTGAATGGCTTAGGACGCAGCGTCGGAATATGCGCAGAACCTGCCACAGGATACCTTAAAACATTCTCATCTAGTTCCAACGTATCCCGATTACATGACTCCCATCCGGCCCCCCCCTAATCGAAGCAGGCTCCCGAATAACATCCATTATTGCAGGATGATTCCGGAACAACCACATCTCTTCCACTGAGTACTGGCGACCCACCGGCAGCCCAGGCAACGACGCAATGGGTACTGCGTCACCACCCAAACCCTCCTGGTCAGGAATCCTCTCCTCCCATACCTCCTCATGAGTTCTACCCATGTATACGGAATCCTGAACAAAACCCCTTTGATGCTGCACAGAACCCCGTCCCCGAGAAATACTATTCCCAGAAGAGGGCACCAGCTCCCTCGGACTCCCACCTCCATCACCGCCCCCCTTAGAAGGCGCCAGCAAATGCGGCGAGCTACCCGCAGAAACCGGGCGCGCACTAGGCACTGGATACTGCGTCTCGCGGTTATCTAACCGCATAGACTCAGCAACCCTCGCACTACTCTCTCCAAGCCCCAAACCGCGTTCAAACGCCAGTTTCTCAGCCTGAAAAACTGCGCGCTCACCTGCAAGGCATTCCAGAGCAGAATCAAGGCCAGCCCTTTCGGCAGCCAGCAACTCTTCACACCTCTGATTCTCACCCTGCACCCTGCAACTGAACATTCAGTGCCTCCCGCATCGATAAATCCTCTGTCTGTTGCATGAAAGCAGCTTCCTGCTCCTCAACCAACAAACGGTTAGAATTCACCTCCTCTGCGGCGATGCGCCGCTTGCGAAGGATGCAGCATTGGAAACTCTCATATCATCCAACGCCCTCCTCTCCTCCGCCATCCGTTCAAATTGGACCCGCTTCCAAGCTCGCAGACGGCGGACACGCATCACTTCCTGACGCTCCACCTCCGACTGCGATCCCGAAACCGTACGACCCATAACCGAATCATGCTCCGACCCAAATGTCAACGAGTCATCGGCTACGAGCCCTGTCTCCAAAGACGGGAAAACCTCCCTACGACAGGGAACTCGGGGATCACTATGTCCAGCTCCCATCCCCACAGAACGGACAGCTGAACTCCCCCACGGCGAATACTCCAGCGGCACTTCTCGCATAGAACTCCCGCGTACGCCCAGACCTAAGTCATCGCGATACCCGATCGAACTGCTACCCTCATGTACACCCGCCCCCGAATCAGTGTTGATCGACAGAGACCGCATAGCATTAAGAGCGAAGCCCCCCTTCACAGCACTCCCCGCAATGTCCCCCACAGTATCATTATCATCAACTGAGAGAACATTTTGCGCCGCAGTCGATGGCGCAACATTACTCAATGCTGCGCCACCACTATCAGAACGCGTGCCCAAATGTGTACCACCCCCACCACCCTGCCTCGCTGCCGGTGTAAACAACGGCGCAATGCCTGGCGGCGGAGTGCTGCGCTAACTCAGCTGCGCTAACTGCGCCCAATAACTATCAATGCCTTCAGCACCCGCAGGCGACCGCACCGGCACCAGTGCAGGAGTGGCTACACCCCCCCCACACACTGACCCCTGGCGGCGGTCCCCTATGACACCGGCACCTGCATTAGTAATGGACGTCTTAACATCAACATTCCCAACATGTGTATCATGAGCGCGGTGCAGTGTACTCACCACAGAAGCGTCCGCGCCCACCGGCAGTCCCACCGCGTCGGGACGCCCTGTACCATCAGTCTGGTACTGGCGCCCACTGCGCAGTTGACCTGCCGTCGCCCCTTCCATAATAAAATATTACGAAGAGACCTTACCTTCGGAGTCCATGGCCCAGGTCCAATACTCACCCCTTACGCAGAAGGTGAGCTGGCTCACGGCACCAATGTAATGGCCCACGGCCCTCCGACTCACAGTCACACACGGAAGAACACCAAGATTCAATTCAGTGTACGCTTCACCCTTGGTTTATTGAACCCTCTGCTCTTCACGGCGTCAGTAGTTGTCTGACCCGCCCCCTGACTCGCCAGATCCCACATCGACTCTATAGGTGTGTGTGGGGGGGTGGGTCAGCCACACGCAGTAGAGGTCAGCCCAGTTGGGGTCTAACCGGTGGCTACCCGTGCCGCCACCTGGCGCAGTGCGTAGGTACTGCGCTGGTGCACGGCGTAGTCTCCGCTGCTACCGCGTGGTAGTAGAGCTCATGTTCAGACTACTACATTATTATAGGTGGTCGCAAAATCCCTGTTGTTGGCTTTCATGTTGAAACTGGTTGTAAAAATATACGGATTTTCGGTTTAGAATTATATATTAGCAGGGAGCATCTTTATTCTTGAATGACAGTGTGGGGACAATGTTATGTAAACTAAAAAGCAAGGATGCCATACTCATAGTATGACATGATATAGAATAGGGAAAGATATGTCCTGCATGCTGCCTAGGATTAGGGAGGAGCTGTGTTATATAGTATGACTTCATCTGACAGGACTTCACCAGTCAGGACTTCACCTAGAGGAACTTCGCCAGATAAGAGAAGGGAGCGGGGATATCGGCGAATTGTGACAGGGGCCATTAAACGCCCACCACCACCTACTGATAGCACTGACAGCTGAAACACCCAAGTGTTGCGTTCTCACACCCGTGCCAAAACAAGATTGCTGGAAATAATTCCAGACCCAGAGGAACAACAGTTAGCAAAACGCGCCTGCATTGCATGTGTCGAGGTGTTCTGTGGAGGTTCCTGGACGGTGACTGGTCTGACGCAAGCATCCACCATCGGTCGGCGTCGACAGTGATTATTTCGAAAAATACATTGTGATGATTCATTGAGCGCGCGCCTGGAAGCGGCGCACGCCCAAACCGATAGCAGCACAGAGCGGCAGCAGAGACATTGATTAGTGTGAGCAATATTTTTTTAATATAAAGAATATTGGTGAAGATTCATCCGGACGCTGTTCGTGAAGCTCGAGAGTGTCCGCTAGTGCACTGGAGCGTGCAAGCCGAAAGACGATGGAGAGAAGCGGAGTGAGCCGGCCAGTGAGCATTGAGAAGAAACGCCACCAGGAAGTCAGCGTGCAGTAATTATGAACAATATCGTCCACAGTCATTGAGTGCGTGTGCTGGAAGCCAAGGCGTGTTGCCTTAAGACTGAAATTGAGTTTTGATCGTGTCAGGAACATACGGGTGCCGTTACATTGCATTCAGGAGCATCCAGTCTGATTGCAGCGGTTGTTGAATTGTTCGAGATATACCACGTCGGTGTCAACGGGGGTGGCAGTGTCAGGACTGATAAGAAGATCTGCTGAGTTGCACTCTCCAGATAGTGCTGCGTGACAAGATTTTCTGAAAACTTATTGCCCGGACACTGCTAGTTTATATTCAAGTCGATTGGTGCCACGTGGTCGTTGTACTGGCAGATGGGCATCATCTGGTGCTGCCTGCCAGCAGGCAGCAGCACAGACCTGTTTAAGGAAGATGGTGTCCTAGTACAAAGCCAAGGAGAAGTGAGGACGGTGTCTGCAGTGTGGCAGCTGGTGGTGTTGATCACACCTCCAGAACGGCCACCGGTCGGACAATGGATCTCACAAGCGGGGGACCTTATGGACAGGTTGAGTATGACACGATGGTATGTCAATGTTCATCATTGGGAAATGAAGCTTGACGTCCTTCGGAGCAGGTTGCAGCAGGATACTGCAGAGGGCGTCAGTGGGAGGGCTCAGCGGCCCAAGAGGGGATTGGTTAATGCAGTAGCAGAGGCGGCATTGTGGCTGTTTGGTATGGTAAGCCAGGCACAGCTAAACAAAGTGCAACACGCTGTTACCACCCACAGTCTACAGACGCAGGCCCTTAAGCATAACCAACAGCATATGCTTTCCATTATGAATCGAACAAGAGACATTCAGCTGCAATTGGCGGAGCATGTTTCACTAGTGGAGCGAATGATGAAAGCAGCACAAAAAGAGGCACAGGATAAGATGGAGGTGGGCAAGGAAATCGAGCTGGTGTTGTGCATAAGACTGGCGGTTGACGAAATAGAGAACGTGGTGGACAATTATGTGGCTAAGAGGGCCCTACACCATCGGATGGTGATGCAGCTGGAGCGCGGCATGTTGACGGAAACACTGCTAATGCCGACTCAGCTGGCACTCGTGATGAAGGCGGCAGAGGATGCGGGATTTTGTGGTCTCGACCTCCATTGGTTCTACCAACATGCAATGGTGGAACCAGTGTGGGGTCCGGACGCCGCGGTGGCCTTCCGCGTCGGAATACAGATGGTGAGTCCGGACGCGTATGGGGCATACCACTTGACGTATCTGCCGGTACTACTAGATGCGGAACATTTGAGGACAGTCGTCGGGAAATCGGTGGTAGCAGTAAGCATGAGACGGACGGCAAGCTTCTATCCGGACGCGTGCATGGGCAGTGTGCCCACCGTGTGCTATCCTGCTATGGAACCGACCTACCAGAGCTGCGAAGCGGCACTCGTGACGGGGACGAAACCGGAGGACTGCAAGCTGCGGATCATGAAGATTCAAAAGACTGTGTCAGCCACCGTTGTGGCACCTCGAGAGGGCATGGGTCAGGTGAGCATAGCTCCCCATGAACCTCAGTTGAATGTGAGGATTTGTTGTGTAGGAAAGACCACGATCAACAAGATCATCGCCAGCCCGATGTTCCTGCAGGTGCCGGAGGGATGCACTGTGGAGGGGAGAGGTTGGCTTTTGCGAACATTGACAGTTAAACATGAGACCGTGAACATACAACGGATGCCAGCAAGGCTGGAGCTACCAGCCTTGAATGTCTCATGGCCTCCTGCCCTCCACCGAGTGATGAAGAAGCAGTAGTAGAGGTGCCGGACGATTACGTCCGTGTTGAACATTTTAGCATACTGTGGTATTGTTTGTTGGCAGTCGCCGGTGTAATCGTGGTGTGTGGTATGATGTATTGTTGTTACAGATGCCAAGCTCATTGTACCAGATGCAGACGCCCAGGAAGGAGACAAGGGACGGTACCGGTGAGTAGGGAGTTGGTGGTCTGTGAATCCAAAGCCCTGCCCCCTCCCTCCCCGCTACCAGTCCATAGAGACACCGTCGTACGGTACGAGCCGCAGGGCTCGCTGTTGGAGCTGGCTGCGCTGCCGTATATGGTGTAAGACGGTTACTAGCGTGTGTGTCCAGGGCCCGTGATGTCGGAACCGAAAAATTGCGGGGATGAGCAGGGATGCTGTATAACTCGCGTAGTATTTATAAAGTTCCGAGCGGTCTACTATGGGTAGCATATATCGGGAATATTATATACAATTGTTGGGCATCAGAACCAAATGGAGGGGGATGAGCAGGGATGTTGTATAAATTTCGAAAAGGAGATAGTGTATCTCATTTTGGCAGAAGTAATCAGTCGGAATTGACCGATGTTATGTAACGGAGTGAGAGTCGCTCGGAACCGCTGGAGCTTGCCATCGTAGGATTTCTAGTCACCTACTCCTAGCCCTTCCCAAGCCTTTCGGTCTGGCGGCGGGTAGCTAACTCGGGATCCTGGTAGTGCTCGGGGGATTTGGGAATAACGGGAAATTAGGCTCCCCGCCCAACCCACAATGAACAAGTAAGGGGGGGAGGATTTAATTAAACGTTAGGTGCCTCTCTGTTTCCTGCTTGTAGGATAAAAAGGATAGGAGGGGGGAAGCTAATTATAGCAATTGGTCTTTCCTCGGATTCCTGCTTGCAAAGAACACGCAGTAGCAAAGTAAGGGGGAGAGGATTTAATTAAGACATTATGCACCTCTCTGATTCCTGCTTGCATGAAACTGGCGTGGATAGAGCCATGGGAAGGTCTTAGCGGCCACCTGACCCATCGGCGCATAGTGAGACATAGACGAGTTCGCGCCTCGGGCTACTCACGGGATCGAACCGGACGATGATGTCCGGCAGGGACGAGTCCGCGTGTACAATGGTGGAAATGCGAGAGAAAGACGAGTTAAGTGTAGGAGGGATGAGTTCGCATGGGTGATAAGAAATATGAGAGGAAGACGACCTAGAGTAGGGCGGAGGGGACGGTGACGCGTTGCGCGTTCGCCGCGTCCATCCATTTACATGTACTCTTGGGTTAGTGTGCGGCAGGGACGTGATCCAAGCACCAGTCAGAATTTTTTTAAGTAAGTTAGCATGTGTTTTGGGGTAAATAGAATACGGTGCAAACACTAATCACGGTGGGCATGTTATCACGATTGGATCACGGATCCTGGTTCAGGTTCCGAACCTCCAGTCGGTGGTAAGCGGTGCCGGACTGGCTGTACGCATGAGTGGGCTCACGATGATGTGCACATCACAGGTGTGGGCATCAGCGGTTGGGTGCCAGAATAGGGACGGATGATATGATCATTTTTGAGTGATGCGGGTCTTCTGAGTCATTCGGATCATTTGATTGGTCTTGGGTAAAGAAATAACGGGGTCAATAAGTCGTGAGGCCAGTGGAGTGACGGGGTCATTGGTTGGCGGGGTCAACCGATGATGGAAAAAATGATTAGGTTCATTTCATGTATTCGAGGCAGTGATTGATTCGAGTCATCTGGTTGATTCGGGGCAGTTACTGATCTCGGATTGGTCGACCGAGCGGGTCGAGGATTGATTGGAACAGTCACTACGGGGAACTGGTTGGTTTGTTATATTACTCGGTACTTTCAACCTGCTTGATTGTCTCAATCACTATTGAATGACATGTTGAACTGATTGTCTTATGCAAGATCTGACCTGTCATGGTTCCCTGCTTGTGTTGCTATTCTGTCCTGCTTAACTTTTTTATCATAAGTTTTAAAGGGGGCCTGGGCACGCAAGAGAATTAGCAGACACAGCCTGGACAAGTGACAGGAGGATAAAAGACATCTTATTAAATAGCAATGTAATATTAATTAGGGGGGAGTAGAATTAGTATAGATAAGTACCCAAATAGCCGGTTCAAAGCCACCGTCTACATTGGGACCGCCATTCTAAAGGTAGATTTTGGGGCTGTTCTTGTCTAAAAACCAGTTCTATAAACAAATAGATAGGAATGGTCCTCAAGGTGGTGGAGAACTGGAGAGGGACAGAAAACTTGACAGAAAAACGTTAACAGTGAATAAGGGAGGAGTGGCCAATACAATGGACAATATACTTAAGTTAAAAATACCCTGCATGCGCAGACGACGAGGAGGGTACCGAAACTTATAAAGTCTAGTAACACTCATATGGCTCCAGGGTATGGCACTCGCTCTGGCTTAACCGAAAAAGACGTAATGTTTAAGGGCTTCCATTTTGCTTGTCCGTTTTGTCCAAGTAGAAATGGAAGAGGGACGTTGTAAAAATATACGGATTTTCAGTTTAGAATTATATATTAGCAGGGAGCATCTTTATTCTTGAATGACAGTGTGGGGACAATGTTATATAAACTAAAAAGCAAGGATGCCATACTCATAGTATGACATGATATAGAATAGGGAAAGATATGTCCTGCATGCTGCCTAGGATTAGGGAGGAGCTGTGTTATATAAGAAACAGTTCAAGGTGTTCTAGGGGAAACTGCCCAAGGGGTGGAAATTTCCTATGTGTAAGTTCTAATCATGTACCATCACCAAGGAGGGACGTTCTTGGTCTATATATATGGATATATATATGAATGTAACTGTATACAACTGCTGGTTCACCCCTGTGCCCACAAGAGAGGCCCAACTTCAGCCTCATTTGCATATGCACTCAGGGGGGTGCCCCCTTACCAGCTGAGTAGGGGGGCAGCGACCTCCACTGGGGGGTTGGCTCCCACCCCAGCTGTGGGGTCACCTGATTGGCTGACTGCGGGACTGCTCAGTCGCCTGCACTGCCTTGACTATCTGACCACACTAAAAATACGCAAGATGCAGAGAATTATGTAATATGAAGGATCGATGCTCCAGTCACACTGGACACCGGCACTCTAGTCCTGGCTCTTGAGTGAAGCACACACACTTTTGAGCAGGAACCCCAGACACTCTGTCTGATGCTACCTAAATTCACCTATTCAAATTGAGTGTATCCACAGCCATAGGACTCCTGTCCCATGGGCTGTGGGCACTACTTTCAGTATACAGGCTAAGTGGTAATGAGAACTAGTGTGGACAGAAGGTGAGGAGTGGGGGTGCTAGGTCACATGTAGGGGAATGGACAGGAGTTGCTGCCAAATAAAGCACAAGTTATTCACTGTTCATTTGTGTGACTAGTTTTCCTTCCTCTTTTCAGTACTGATTCATGAGTGGGTTTGATTAGGCTAATGGCATCACAGGTGATATGAAGGGGAGAGTTCTGTAGTCTCATGGGGTGCTCACAGGGGCAGAGCATCCGTGATTCTATATGGTGATATATATAATTTCAATGGTTGTTATTGGCATGGTCATGATTGTAATTTAACCACAAAAATGAATGCTGATGAAAAAATTAATAGACAACCTCATACTCAAAGAGCTTACGAATATTTAATAACATTAGGCTATAAAGTTACTATTATGAAAGAGTGTGAATGGAACCAATTAAAGCGATCTACCGAAGTTGTTAATATTTTAAAACACTGGACTATTCCAAAACCAAAGTATAACAAAGATCCTTTGACAGAAGAGTCAATTTTACAACAGATTAAAAATGGAACTATCTTTGGTTTAATTCAAGTAGATATTATAACACCTGAATCATTGAAACCGTATTTTAAAGAAATGACACCCATTTTCAAAAATGTTAATGTTGCAGTAAAAGATTGTGGTGCATATATGAACGAATTTGTCAAGGAACATAAAATTACAAAACGACCTCAACGAATGCTTATTGGCAGTTATTTTGGAAAAGAAATTTTGTTAGGTACACCGCTTTTAAAATGGTATATTAAGCATGGTTTAAAAGTAGTAAAAATATATCGTGTAATTTTCTACCACATAAAACATTTTAGACTTTTACTTATGAAGTTACTTGTGCTAGAAGAACTGGTGATCTTAATTCTGAAAGTAAAATTATTTCTGATTTGCATAAACTTTTGGGAAATAGTTCATATGGTAAAACTATTATGAATAAGAAAAAACATACAAAAATAACATATGTCAATAGTGAAAAAACTATTAATTTGATTAACAATTAGCGCTTTACACGAGCAACTGAATTAACTAGTGGTTTATATGAAGTTGAAATGGAATTACAAACAATTTAATTTAACTTACCTTTACAAGTTGGCGTCATGGTATACCAATATGCAAAGTTAAAAATGTTGCTATTTACATTTGATTTTTTAGATAAATTTGTGAGTCGTCAAGACTATCAAATAGGTGAAATAGATACAGATAGCCTTTACATGGTGCTCAGTGGTAATTCTTTGGATGCTGTAGTTAAACCCCATCTGAAAACAGAATATTTTGGAGAAAAACCTAAATGGATTCCAACAGCTGTGTGTAATGAACATCTTGATGATTATGTTATAACTCAAATTAATTCTAAAAAGTGGATACCATTGTTCATGTCGCGGCGGCAACATGGGTAATTTGGAGCTCAGGACCGTATCACAGCTCAACACTGGCCTCTATGGGATGGTGGTGCCACCTACACTATGCGCTGAGTGACAAACCCCACTGCCACCTACCGGCTTGGGCTTGTACTTCCGACGGAGCCTGAGCAGCTCACTTCCACCAGTGAACCCGAACCTGCCACGTGGTTACTGCGAGTCTCCGTCGTGTCTTACTCAATAAACTCTAGAACCATGCCGTCTACCTGCAACAAACGACAGAGGGAGGCCATGCCAGAGCCCACAACATTGCCTGAACCTACTACGGCAAAAAAGACACGCGGACGACCCAGATCTGTCGTCCTCCGAGAAAAAACAACAAACAAGACACTGTCACGATCCAGCCGCATTGAGGAGCGGCACGAGAGCGACCAAGCCACGGACAGCCCGAGCGGCACTGGCAAACCAGGGAGGAGATCTGACACATCGGCACTCCTGGCAGCATTCAACGGATTCCAGAAGATGGACGGTAAACTGGAGAGAATGACCGAACGGCTCGACGACATCGAGTGTTCAGCGGCGAAGAAGCGACGGAGCGGCACACCGCACATGGACTTCCAAGATGGCGGACAACACGTACGTCACCCGACTGCGACGATGGTTGCCGGCAGCGGTAGAAACCCCTCGCCCAGCAACAGGAGGAGGACGCGCAGTGGCAGCCATAGCCGTAACAACAACGGATACTCCACGGCACCCACTCGCCACAAGCAGTACTACTACATGACTCCAAATGATGACACCAGAAATCGTGAGTTCGTTCCTTTTGTCAACCCATTCGCCACCCCCGCCGCCATTGCCCGAGACCGAGCCACATCCTGTAACCCATTCTATGATGTATTATCAAACGGTGACCAGGAAGAAAATGACACGAGTGACGTGGTCAACAAGCTCCTCGCAGCAGCCAGCACCGCGTTAGGGGACAAGCGAGGTAATAATGTAATAGCCCCCCATATATACGTTATACGCGGCCATCGTAGCACTAAAGTTGGTCTAGATCAGGCGACATGGGCCGAGTATGTGGCCGCGCTGTGCCACATGATAAAGCAGAAGGCGATGCCGACGAGCTGGAGGGAACCGCTACTAGACCACCAGCTCCAGCTGGCGACAATGGCCACGCACTATGACTGGCCCACATGACGACGATGGTCTGAGAGTATATTTACTATGATCGCCGACGGTCGGCTCCCGCACGGATGGGCAGACCAATATGCAATAAAAGACATACAGCGAGACACGTGCGTAGAAGGCACGTGCCTAGACGGCAAGAAGCCACACCGCACAAACAAACACGACACCGCCCCGCGGAAAAGCGAGAGCGCCACGAGCAGAACAGATAGATCCGACTATGTGTGCCCTGTATATAACAAGGAGACGGATGGCAAGCCATGTAGCAAATGGAACTGGGCCGAGGAGTGTGGCTTCACCACATCCCATGGGATGCAGCCAGACCGTAAATGCCACCTGTGCGCGTGGTGCGTCACCAAATATGCGAAATCGAACCCTCACCCTGAGAAGGACTGCCAGAATAAAAGAAGGTTCTTCGACCGCAAGAACGGCGCAGAAAAATCGGCAACCAAGACAGATTTTTAGAAGGCGGCCGAACCGTCGAAACGACTGTCTATGGCACGGACTCCGCACACCAAACAGTTGCCGGCGTGCCCGCCGCTGACACGCCGAAAACACCCCCCCATAAAGCACTGTGTAACACTGACCTACATAACCCCTGTGTTGTTGACGCACCCATGGAAGCCACCGACACGTGTCGCCCTCCGGTAACGGAAGGTGGCACCACCGTCCACGCACCCACACCACGTGCGTTTGTTGTGATAGGTAGCACTGGCCAGGAAGACACACACGCCCCGAGCTTTCACCAACCGACTCTAGGTGGCGGTACCAGTGCCGATACTGCCGCACACGGACGCCCGCCCGTCACACCAGCCGACGCCACGACTGCTATGCCTGCCCGGCAATCCCGCAGTCAAGAACCTGCTGTGGTTGTCAACACAAAGACACGCCAACAACATCCAGCCGGTGCAGCACACATCGGCACACCATACAACGACAGCACCACACAAACCCCCACGACACGCCCCTGCACCGCTATCAGACCTACCATAGCGAACACACCAACACACAGCCACGCCCCCAACATCGCAGCGGAGGCACATCCCCGCATGCCCGTGGCGCCCGCCGCCACGCCCAACATCGCCACACATGACCATAGCAGCGATGCGTACTGCCTACAAACCGACGGCCTGCTGCGGCACCAATAACCGGACGATATTGACACGATACTGGACGACCATGGGGCCACCGCCGCCCCACCTTACAACCCCCCCTGACCCCCACGGGATACAGAGCCACCCTCCATGCCATGTGGCCATACACGATATCCAGACTATGGACGAAAAACATCCCATACATGAGACTATACGATGCCGTTCGCAAGTGTGCACTTCCAAACTACATGGGGATGCGCATACCCGTCCCATCGGGCCTCAACATACCCACATGGCGGCACTTACTCAAAGACTACCATGACCGACAAATAGTCGATTTCCTGGAGTTTGGTTGGCCGGTGGATTATACGGCGCCACTACCACCAGTGCCAGCCACTGCCAACCACACCGAGGTTCCCGCCCACACTGCCCATATCGCCGAATATGTAAAAAGAGAGGTCGAGCCGGCGCCCTTATCGGCCCGTTCAGCCAACCCCCATTCAAGCCGTGGACTCAGGTCAGTCCAATGATGACTCGCCCCAAACGCAACCCGGCAGCGAGGCGCGTGGTCGTTGACCTCTCCTACCCCAGCAAAGCAGCGTGAACGCGGGTATATGGAGGGCCCAGTACCAAGGCACCCCCATGTCGTACACGCTGCCGGGGATGCTTGACCTGGTGCAAGAGGTCACGAGACTCGGACACGGCTCATACCTGTGGAGCGCCAACCTGGTGAGGGCGTACCGCCAGCTGCGCACCTGCCCGCTGTCGACCCCGCTTCTCGGGATAGTATATGAAGGCCAGTACTACATCGACGCAGCACCACCCTTCGGGTGCAGGACATCTTCCATGGCCTGCGCCAGAACAACCAACGCCATATTGCACCTGATGAGGAAGAAGGGCCACTATATACTGTGCTACCTTGATGATTTCATCAGGCGTACGACGACTTCATCCACATGGCACACACTCTCGCCCTTGAGCTGTTGCCAAAGAAGTGCGTCCCGCCCACCACACAACTCGAGTGGTTAGGCTGCGAGATTACCACGACCCACATGTGGATCCGGATACCCACAGACAAGCTTGCTGACGTCCTAACCAAGTGCCGCCTATGCACGGTCGGCCAGAGGGCGTCGCGCCGGGACATACAGAGGCTCGTCGGCAGGCTCCAGCACGTCGCAAAGTGCATCAGGTTTGCCAGGAGATTCATCTCCAGGATCCTCGACACACTCAGGAACGCCCCCATGAACAGCAAACACATCGTGCCCGAAGAACTGTTCCAGGACATAGCGTGGTTCGACAAGTTTGCTGAGGCATTCAATGGGTACGTCCTACTGCAACCGGACCCCAAGAGTGAGTGGCGGATAGAGTGCGACTCCTCCCTAACAGGCGCCGGAGCACACTCCCCCATGCACTACTACGCCGAATGATACCCAGAGAGGGTCACGAGAAGAGGCATGACAATCGCCCAACTCGAGGCACTCAATCTGGTTGTCGAAATCAAGGCACTGCTTCCCACCAGACCTCACCGCCACACAATACATGTCAGCACTGACAACGCGGCTTCACAACAAGTGCTGTCGGAGGGGAGAGGGCGTCACCCGGTGCTGGAAGCGTGTGCCAGAGAGATATGGCTCATGGCGGCCACACTAAGCACGGAGATACAAATATACCACAAGCCCGGAAAGGACCTCGTGCTCGCAGACGCGCTGAGCAGGCGTCACGATGACTACTCGGCTCGCCGCACGGCCGAAGTCATGCTGGCACAGCGCGGCCTAATGCAGGTCCATGTCGACTTCGCCCATGTCCTCACCCCTGGCTTGGAACCTGGCTCTTCCCCTAACACTTTGGCTCTCATCCCCAGGTTTCTCCGATCACCATCACGAGCGACTCATGAGGATGATCCACACGGGGCTCGCTCTGGGCACCTGGCGCAATAAAAACCGCCAGGTGTCGACGTACATCAAATATCTCATGCGACATGGAGCCGAGCCATCACCCCCAACCCAGTACATCATACTGTCCTACATCTTACACCTCTCGGACATGCTGAAAACACCTGGTGCGGTACTAAACTACTTAAGCGGCACGCGCACCTGGGTGCGAGCGGTTGGAGGGTCACCTGACTCATTCGACACGTACCCCGTGGGCCTCTTGAAGAGAGGAATACAGAGGACATCAGACCACGTGCCAACGCAGGCCCTGCCAATAATGCCATGATACATCAAGGACATAGTAAGATTCTTCCAACGCGCTGGTCCGAATGGACGGGTCCTGACGGCAGCGACGTTACTGGCCTACTTCACCATACTCAGGCAATCCAACCTACTGCAGTCCAACGACCACACGACCGGACACGCACTACGAGCATCCGACGTCACCCTGACCCCGGGCGGCCTCAACATCCACGTGGCATCCACCAAGATGCGCTGGAAGCCTGGCGAACACACCGACATTGCCGTCCCCGCGATTCCCGGCTCCCCGTTCTGCCCCGTTGCAGCCTGGCTGGCCTACGCTAGCCACACACCGCCACAAATGACGGGCCCCCCATTCGTCACCACATCGGGCATGCCACTGCGCCCCAATGCCCTGCTGGCCACCATATGGCTCGCCCTTGCCTCAAACGGCCTCCCTGCACTGCGCTCGGTAACGCTACACAGCCTACGCCGGGGAGGCGCACAAGCATGCGCCGTCCTAGGTGCGACCCTGGACGACATGCAGAGCTTTGGCACATGGACCTCAGCCGCGGTCCACCAGTATGTGCCCCGCAATGCCATCAAGGCATGTCCGTTCACGCTCTCCACTACCTTTGGTTGAGCGCTTGAACATTACCTTGAAACCATGAACTTAACACTGTAACAAGAATACCATCTGACAATGTAAAACAACTCCGTAATTCTAATAAATACCCACTTTATACTGATTCATGTCCTGAGTTATAATTGTTCATGTTGCGGCGGTAACATGGGTAATTTGGAGCTCAACACTGGCCTCTATGGGACGGTGGCGCCACCTACACTACACGCTGAGCGACAAACCCCACTGCCACCTACCGGCTTGGGCTTGTACTTCCGACAGAGCCTGAGCATCTCACTTCCGCCAGTGAACCCGAACCTGCCGCGTGGTTACTGCGAGTCTCTGTTGTGTCTTACTCAACCATCCCACCCACCCATCTATAAGCCTATGGTTGAGCGCTCGAACATTACCTTGAAACCATGAACTTAACACTGTAACAAGAATACCATCTGACAATGTAAAACAACTCCGTAATTCTAATAAATACCCACTTTATACTGATTCGTGTCCTGAGTTATAATTAGAATGTTGTAAGGTTAGCTTGAAATATAATTTACGAACACCAGGCTTGTTTAAAATTGAATGGGAAGGTGATGGCATAATATGTTTAAATTCTAAAACATTTATGTGTTTTTCGTATGAAAATCAAAATAAAGTGTGTCAAAAATGGAGTGCTAAAGGTGTTGTGAAAAAGCAAAATTCACTTACTCCAAATGATTTTTTTAAAGTCTTAGAAACAAAGCAATCGCATTCAATAACTAACACAAATTTTAAGCTCATTAATCAGAAAATGCATACTTACTCGACTACTAAAATAGGTATAAGCCATTTATATTTAAAAAGAAAAGTTGTAAATGATGGAATTAGTACTATACCATTAGATATTTAAAAGGTGTATGTTAACCTGTGAAACATAATAGGGTAACAAGTTCACTATAAAAGTTTATATGAACTTTTACCCAACGACACTAATTATATTACATAAATCGTATGTAAAGTGAAGGTTATTCAACAATTCGATTATATAAATTGTTTAGTAAATCGAAGGTTGCTTATATTATATCAATTTTGGTTAAAGTAAAGTTTATCTAATTATTTATCTAGCAACAACAACAACAATCACAATGGCAAGTTTTTTCCGAAAGTATAACTTAAGACCCCTGAAACATAGATTAATAACCAGTACAAGCAATGCCTGTATTCAGGCTAAAGAAATAGCCGTGGCTTTTTCCAAAGAAAAGGTTGAAAGATGGTTAAAATCGATTTCAAATAAGCCGCTTCCACCTCCTTTAGAAGATAATTTAGAAAAAGAGACCAATGTCGCTGCTCCCTCGCATTTCACAGAGAATTCCACACGGCGACTACCTTTTGAAACAACTGCATGTGGGTGTCCCATTCGCTTAACTTGGGAACCTATTCATAAAGATAATATTCAATATTTTACTGAACCCCAAATTCCTTCTTGTGTAGATAGGGTCTTATATGGTACTTTAGTTTCCAAAAGCATGAGCGCTTGTATTAGAACAGTGTTTATTGATTTGAGGCATATTGGTTTAAGTATCAATGACGCAATTTTTGGTATTTATCTTTGGCATTCGCCACAGTGTAATTTAGTTGTTACTAGATATGTTATATTAGATATTAATGCTCTCATTTTAAATAGGTATAAATTATGTGTGTGCCAAACAGACCCAAAGGGTGTTTGTATAGCTTGTTTAGAAGGTCATTTTGTATTAGATTATTTTAAATCAGAAATTATAGATGCTTGTTTTCGAATTCAGGTGCAAGTTAATCCTTGGGGTCATGATAATTTAAATAACCAAAACCAAATTTATTTGGGAGAAATTTGGTCAGTGAAAACAGCTTTTTTTTCTGGACCAAACAATAGTAATGATTGGTTTCATACAATAAATCAGAATGGTGTATGGTGTTATTTAACTTTAAATGAAGCTAAAAAACACCGTACACAAGCAACATTTTTCTGTCAATGGTGTAAGAGACCTGCCAATGGTGCAATGTTTTTATGTCCAAGTTGCACGAGAGTACTTAAGGAGTACCGAGGTAAAACTATATCTAGTTTATTTTTAGCTAATAGTGATGATTTTGATTTGTGATCTTTATTTAATCTTGTCTTTAGTTTGATTATACTTATGTCGTGTTCGCCTTTAGTAAGATTGTCTGTGTATTAGCCTATTTAGTAACTTGATTTTGTTATCTTATCAACTCAAACTCATGTATGTTAATGTATTTAGTTTGTTAAGAGTCATATACCATGTTCACCTTTGCATATATAAATTTTTTTTTTAAATATTAAAGATTATTTTAGTCTTACGCCTTTTTTATATAAGAACAACATCTTTTGGTAAGACGGCTTAGTGTATCTCAAGTAGCTGGTCGAAATGGAACATTAAGTAGTGGATTTTGATCCACGGTTGGAAGGTCTATGATAATAGCTAGTCCTTCCAATTCAGGAAAAAGTAAGTATAGTGGACGATCTAATGAAGGAAACTGATAAAGAAGTACCATGTGATATATTTACCAAAGGATCACATCATTGGTTTGTTTCAATAATCTACATAACGCAAAACATTTTTGAAAATACTCCAGCTTACCGAACTATGTCAACAAATGCAAGCTATTTAGTCATGTTTAAAAATCCAAGAAACATGGCTCAAATAATGCCAATATCACGCCAGGTTTTTCCCAAGAAACCAAATTTGTTAACGGAAGTATATAACGGAGAAACAACGGAACCTCATTCATATATTGTAGCCTACTTCAAGAAAGAAACGACTTATCAGTTTAGAGTCAGATCATCTATAACATCACTAACAAATCAACTTGTTTTCGTGGCAAACTAAGGTGGAAAAAAGAAGGATCATGGTGAAATATGCTTTTCAAAGGTATAACAAGACATTTTCGCATATGAGCAAAGTACCGGAGGAAACGTGTCAACATCTTATTATATCTAGTAATGATGGTGTCATGGAAGCCATAAGTTAATTGTGCATGTTACTAGTAACATGAGTAATTCGCAGGCGGGGACGGGACCCACCAGCCAACGACACAGATACCGCCGACACTCATACCCCAACTAACTAACCACCCCAGCCATAGGAGTACGGTGGTGCCACCTTGTGTGACACCCACAAACTCCCCACTTACAACAAGCCTCTCAGTTCCCGCCAAAACGATCACGTGACCTCCCGATTTTAAATGAAACCACCTCCACGGCCCGCACTTCGCCTCCAGACGTCAACCGGACAACCCCTCAAGCCTATCTTCACTCCACGTAACGCAACATAATGCAACGAAATGCCGACTGCACGCAAATCAACTAGGAACATGGCAAAGAACAACACCCACAACCCACCCAAAACACGGGGGCGCCCAAGGAACAAAAAACCGACAAACAACAACACGACGAACAGAGCCAACCGAGAATGGCCGCCAGCTCCAATAGACTCCCCGATGGCATACTGGAAGCTATCCAGGCAGCCATGGCGAGCCAAATAATGGACCTAAGGACCGACATAAGGACTGACATCACAGCAACAAAAACGGACCTCCTCGCTACGATTAACACACGCATCGACCAGATCGGCACGACAGACATGGGAAGGAGACACCAACCCCAGACAACACCAGCCGTGCGGATAAGTGACAGCGACACTCTCACTGTCACACCACGTGCCCCGAGGCGGCAAAGCCCAGCCGTCACAACCACACATAGGACCGGCGCAGGTGCCGGTGCCCATGCCAAGGAGGCAGCAGTGAGGCATGGTCCCCACTGCGCTCCAGCACCAACCAAACAACGTGCAATTCACGGACGCATATGCATACTCCGACGACGAGAACACCGACTATGGACAATACCACGACACCAATGACGATGAGCTCGACACGGACAGAGCAGAAGTGATCAACGAACTGCTAGTGGCAGCAGGCTCAGCACTCGGACGCAAACGAGGTAAACCAAAATTCCAACCTCACATGTATGTCATCCGTGGAGAGAAATGCGAGAAAGTAGGGGTAACTGAAGCTACATGGCACGAGTATTTTGCAGCGTTGTTCAGAATGAGGAAGGACGCCGCAGTCCCGTATGCCTGGAAAGAGCCGATGCTAGAGCACCAACACCAGCTAGCAACGCTGGCGGCAACATGGGAGTGGGAGACGTGTAGGCTGTGGTCAGAGCGTGTGTTTAGCATGATTGATGACGGCCGACTCCCACATGGATGGGCCGACCAATATGCAATAAAAGACGTCCAGAGGGACGCCAGTGCCGTAGGAACACGACTTGGCGCCAAACACCAGCACCGGGCGGCGCACCCGGGGGACAAACCAACACACTGACGACGAACAACAGTGATAACAAAACAGAGTACAACAAAGAGACCGATGGGAAGCCGTGCCACCTCTGGAACTGGGGTAACGACTGTGGATTCACGGCCTCCCACGGTCAACACCCCGACTGCAAGGTGCACATCTGTGGATGGTGCGCCAACAAATATCACCGCACCAACCCTCACCAAGAACGAGCATGCTTAAACTAGAAGCACTTCCACGAGAGAAAAAACTCAGACTCAATGGCTCAAGCAACACAGGGGTTTTGCTAAACGGCTCCACGATCGCATACAACCAGGCGAAAGAGGGGCCCATAAATGAAAACAATGACCACGATGACCAACACACGGTATGTGACATTCATAATAATCACGTGAAAATAAATGCACTTCCACATGAACAATGGGTAGACGTAACACCCGCTGACGTAACAGCAAGGGCTCGCACCATCTGCGACAGGATACGCTCAGAGGCCAGGAAGCCAAATAACAGCAGTGGCGACAACAACAAACAAGCCCCCCCAGCCCCACCCGATGTGAGGCGGGGAGCCCCCTGGAGGATACACCCACACAACACGGTTGAAACCAACAGCAACCACAGAAGTGAACGTGAACATCCTACAACCAATAACCTTGTCATGAACTGTGAACCTGAAACTAGCACTGCACATGATAATAAGAGTCAGGCCGATTGTGATGCGAATTGCATATGTGGTGCTAATTGTGATATTGCTTGTGTTATTGGCGGCGACAGTGCATGTAACAATGGCGGTGACACTGACCATGACATGACCAGTGATAGTGAAAGTTGCACTGAATGCAACCAACACAACACTGGTGAAACAAATGCTGTTAATGACCGCAGCAACATAAACCCAGGAGGCGCCACCGGTGCCGTCACGAGTGGCCATGACAGCACAAAAGCAGATGTCAACACCAACGGCCCAATGGCCAGAGGCACCAAGGCACACTCCAGCAACGTCACCAACCCAAGAACAAACCAAGATGGCGGCCACCGCCACCCGACTGCCACAGCCAGGAAGGCACACTCCAGCAGCCACCATGGTGACGTCATCAACAAAGATGGCAGCGCCCACACCACCCACAGGGATGTAGCAGCAATGGCCGGCCACGGGATGTCAACAACAATGGCCACTCACCCCCCATCATGCCACGCCCACATCGGTGTGGGCAACCACAACACGGCCGCCGCTACCGACACCCCCCGCCGGGACTCAACAAGAGATGGAGCACCACCACAACACAAAAGCCAGCGAGTGAGTAGCAACGAACTCTGCCATCCAACTGACAATAAGAAAGAATACTCATACAATGTCCTTCCACTAAAAACCCTGATAGACTACAGACCAACACTACACGACATCTGGCCACCCACGGCCAGGTCACAATGGACCAACCACCGTGGATATATGAACATCTACGAACAAGTGAGGAAGACGGGCATTCCGAACTACATGGGAGCCAGGCTCCCAGTCCCCTCAGGCCTCAACATACCCAAGTCGAGACGTCTACTAGTCGACTACCATGACAAAGAGATAGTCGACTACCTCGAGTATGGCTGGCCGGCGGACTACATCGCCGACAGCCCGCCCACACCTACACTCACCAACCACACCAATGACCCACACCAGCTCGAAGCAGTACGGAAATACGTCAGGACAGAGCTCGGACACGGCGCACTCCTGGGCCCCTTTGCAGAGCCACCCTTCACCCCATAGGCACAGGTCAGCCCCATCATAACCCGCCCAAAGAAAAACTCAAACGAGAGGAGGATCATAGTGGACCTCAGCTGGCCCAGAGGACAGAGTGTAAACTTGGGCATCAAGTGAGGGCACTACCAAGGGCGCCCGTGCACATACAGCCTCCCTAATGTAATGGATGCCACTGATGAAGTCGCCAGGATCGGACCAACCAGCTACCTATGGTGCGCCGACCTCGCAAGGGCGTACAGGCAGCTCCGGACCTGCCCCCTCTCCACCCCACTGCTTGGAATAGCAGTGGATGGGAAATACCATACGACATCGCACTGCCCTTCGGCTGTCGCACCTCCTCAATGGCATGCGCAAGGACGACAAACGCGATCGTCTATCTACTCAGGAAGAGGGGGCACTTCGTCCACTGCTACCTGGACGACTTCGTGGGCGTCACCCCCACAAAACATGAAGCATAGCTAGCATACATGGACTGCATGGACATAACAGCCCAGCTCGGACTACAGATCTCCCCAGCCAAGTGCACTCCCCCAACCAAAGTAATAGAGTGGCTAGGCTTCAAGATTGATACCAGAAATATGCAAGTAACCCTACCCCCCGAAAAGCTAATGGAAACACTCACCGAGTGCGAAAAGTGGAACGCCCCCAGACAAGCAACACGACGAGACCTACAACAACTGGCAGGCCGGCTAAAGCACATCGTGAGATGCGTAGCCCCTGCCAGACGCTTCATGGCGAGGAACCACGCAGCACTGAGGCAAGCACCCTTCATGGGGAAGACAGAAGTACCAGACGACCTATGGGTCGACATCCGCTGGTTCCTCGAATTCGCGGAACGATCCAATGGATTAGTCCTCCTCCGAACCGAGCCACGCATACCATGGATGATAGAGTGTGACTCCTCACTCACCGGAGGAGGGGCCCACTCATCAACCACCTACTACGGACAAGCATACCCAGACGACCTTGTACACAGCACAAACAACATTGCGCACCTCGAGGCGATCAACCTTGTCGTGGCACTCAGGACCCTGGCGGCCCCCAAACCCAAGCGCCGGGTTTATTAGCAGCTCTTATACCAACTGTCCTAAGTCTATTCAACATCAAGATTTGATACAAAAACACTTTATTCGTATGCTAAAAGTCAGTTGTCAATTAACCACCATGGGTTATATACGTTTAGCATTGATCGATCCATGCTTGGTTCAGCAACCTGGATTAAAATCTACATTGAACAAGGTCAAGGTAAATAAACAGAATCTCCGATATCAGCATCAGCGTCATCATCACTGTCATCACCATCCAGGTGCATCGCTAAGAGAAGTAGATCTAAATTACCAAAATGGGTCAATTAAAACAATGCACCAGTCTTCATGATAAAATTATAAATGTTTATACAAATCCAATGGAACCCAGAAGTTTTACAAGCAGTAGTAAACTTTTTAAACAACATTTTCACAAACAAACCAAAAGTATCATTGATGAAGCGTTACAATCATTAGATGCCTATACAAAACACAAACCTGTTGTACGAAAATTTCAACGAAACAGAGTAATCGTAGGAGGCAAAACGAACAATGGCAAATCGACTTAATGGACATGCAAAAATTGGGAAAATACAACAAAGGCTTTAAATATATACTGACCGTTATTGATGTATTTTCCAAGTACGCTTGGGCAATTCCAATTAAAACCAAAAGCAATGAAAATGTGACTACTGCTTTCAAAAAGATTTTAGACAAAGGCCACAAACCGAAATGAATTCAATCACATAAAGGTACAGAATTCTTAGGTCGTATATTCCAAAATCTGCTAAAAACTGAAAACATTACTTTTTTACAAGCGAAAATGATGAAATTAAAGCAAGTATTGTGGAACGCTTATATCGAACATTGAAAGAAGAATTATGGCAATATTTTACCCATAATGAAACTTACAAGTATATAGATATTCTTCAAGCCATGGTGCATTCATATAACAACACAATTCATAGCACTTTAAAGATGACACTGACTCAAATAACGGCAGAAAATCAAGAAAAAGTATTTTACAATATCTATCAAATAAGTGATAAACAAATCAAACACGTGTGTCAAAAAACTAAAGACAGAACAGTGCAACTTGGTGACAGAATTAGAATAATCAAAACGCGTGGCGCTTTCGACAAAGGTTATGAACCAAATTGGACAACTGAAGTATTTACAGTTACAAAGTATCGAGGTAAATATGGCTGTATCATAACGGATGACAACGGTGAGGAAATAAAAGGCATGTTCTATCCAGAGGAAGTGCAAAAGGTGCTGAAGTCTCAGACAGATACATACCCTATAGAAAAGGTGTTGAGGTACAGAGGAAAAGGCAAAAGGAAAGAAGCATACGTACATTGGAAAGGATACAGCGACAAATTTGATCAGTGGATTCCAGCAAAAAACATCACAAAGATTACATCATGATTTTAACACTTCCTAGTAACAGTTCGGAAAAGTATTATCCAAATAATACAGTGACCGAATTTCGAACACATCTTTTGAGATTTCACATGAAGTAGCATTATCGGAAATAACGTTTCCAACACACTGGGAATGTCTTCCAAAAAATCAACACCTTGTAATAGTTGCTTTACGAAGTGTGTATTTGTTGACCGAGATAAAAGCACAGAAAGACAAGTCAACTGATGACACGCTACCTGAACCTATCACTGATGTAGACTGGCATAGACTTTTTAATACTGATTTTGACTATGCTTACAAAGACGATGAATATGACGGTGGCCGTACAATTGAAGACCGAGATGCACAATTGATCGACTACACTGATAGTAATTACTGGAATTTCTTAAGAAAAGAGGTGATACTAAAACGTGCAAAGAAGTTTGTTAAAAATAAACAATTTAAGTGTTACTCTATGGTAAAAGATATTGCTACTTTAACCGTCGGGCTATTCCACCCCCGCTTAAGGCGAGCCTAACGTGTTAATATAAATAATTGTTTCCATGTGAATGTCTTGTGCCTCCTGCCGCCGGTTGTCTGTCATCCTGCCAGCCTGACCCTTGACTAGCAATGTCCGAGGTGGAGAGTTCGACTCCTGACAGACCATGAGCAGAAGGCCCTTAATTAAATAAGATTATAGAGCAATCCAAATAGCAATCTGAAGTTGACCATAGCGGTTAATAATATAAGTCTGGAGGACAGTAAAGAATGCAAGGAACGTTCATGTCACTTCTTAGGAGCTCACCATTTTATTCTTACCTCTTACTAACAGAATGAATTGATCAATAAAACCTATGTTCTTAGTTAAATATAGTTCAACAGTGGAATGTATGTTATAAGCCAAATCCCCTCCCATATAATTAAGTTAAATAAGTTTGGAATTTCCATAATAAAGGCCTAAATCTCGGCTAAAACATCGGAGCATGCAAAAACACGTCCGATGGGTCTGGGTCCGAACGCCCGACCTTCTATCGTTGCTAGGATAGTCACAATCGACGTATCCAAGCAACGCTTTACAGCAGGGAACCCTGCCTCGCAAAATGCGCACCCATGCAAAATGCACGCAAATAATCGGTCGAGTAGTCTCGCCCACTTCACAACTTTAGCCAACCGAAAGATGCTGCAATGGACTACGATCCCACTGGATTATCCACTAATATTTAGTAATAATCAAGATGTTGTTGGATATCTGAATGATATTATTAGCCCTGCTGTAAAAGAAAACATAACTTTTTTGAAAAGCCAATATATAAATAAGAAGACAATATTTACTTTTAGAAGAGGCTGCGATATGATTAAAATCAAACCACCAAGACATTGCGCAATATATTTAACACCAGAACTTTCAAAACTCTTGGGATTCAATGATCAATACATGTTTTACTGGAGAACTCAATCGTTATTACCAATGGATGTATTTGGAGATATTTATTTAGTTTACGTTTATTGTGAGTTAATCGAGTCAAGACCAGTCGCTGATCAAATGGCTCAACTTTTACGTGTGGTCGCAATTGATCGTAACGGTCGCAGTGGATTTGTGCAAACTGTCAGTTTTCAACACTTGGACTTTTTTGCTATGCGAGCTAATGCCATTGACACTGTTGCTGTGTATTTAAAGGACCGAGCTGGACGATACATACCATTCCAACGAGGAGAAGTCATAGTATCAGTACTATTACGGACGAAATGGCGCGCAAGTAAAACACGTGCGTTAACAGCTGGAGTAAATAAAAGACAAAATACATGTCTCGGACTTTATAACACAGATAACCACTGCTCAAGGAGGAATATTAATATTAGGAGAACACACTACACCAGATTTGGAACTAATCTTGAATGAAAATCATTCAGTATCATTCAGTAAGCCAGTGTTGTTGTTAAGTGAGTGAGTGATAATACCAGTAAATTGAGAGAGTGACTACAGGCTACAGGCAAACATCTCCCACTGCAAAAGACTGATACAGGTGACAACATTCTTTGCTGGTGTCTTCACCCTTGACCGCCTTGTGCTGTTTTGTGAGTGTCATTGGATATCACACAATAAGCCAGTGTTGTTGTTGGGTGAGTTGATCATAATACCAGTAAATTGAGAGTGACTGCAGGTGACAGCCAAACATCTCCCACTGCAAGTGACTGTTTCATGTGACAACATTCTATACTTGTGGTCTTTACCCTTGCCTGCCTTGTGCTGTTTTGGGAGTGTTCGTTGTTGTTGGTGAACACGCTTAACAACAACAAAAAATAAAATAAAATTGAGATGTCTCAGAAAGCAGCTGGCGATAAGGCCCGCACTCGTGGGAAAACGCTATCACTGTCACCAGCAGCCAAGACTCCACTCAAAACAATGGATGCCCCAAAGGGAGACCATGATGATGATCATGGAAATAATACCCTTGCATTAGTGCTCGCAAGACTGGATTCATTTGAGGGTGCTATCTCAGAACTCAAAAAGAGTTCTGCAGACACAAAGAAAATTTCTGCAGACACAAAAAAAACCACGGATGACATCAAACTCAATGCCACTGAGGACATGGATAGGTTGACGGCGCTGCTAGAGGATAGCTACCGCCAACAGTCTAGTGACAGACGGAAACTGTGAATAGCCGAGCACAACCTGTGCATGGCCGATGCAAACAACAAAAGACTGGCTATGAAATTAAATGATCTAGAAAACAAATCACGATCATGCTCACTTAGAATCGATGGAAAGGTGGAAACTGACTCTGAAAATATACGCAAGTATGTGTTGGACCTGGCTAAATTCCTAAATCCCACTGATGCGGACCCAACTACAATTCTTTGGGTTCACGGGATTGGAAAGAAACCAACGCCACAGGCCCATGCAAGTCAGCACTCTCGGCAACCTAGGCCCTGACCAATCATGGTAACTTTCCATAGCACTCATGACAGGAACTTACTTTTCTATGCACGTACCAAACTAAAAAATACGGAACTCTACCGAGGAATATTCCTCAATGATGATGTGACTGTGCTAACACGCAAACATAGGGACGAGTTCCGCTCAGTTGCAATGCTGGCCAGAACCGCGGGATGTGAGGTCCGAGTCCATGGAGATGGAATAATTATTGACGGAAGGAAATACAGACATGAGGATGCTGACCTGCTCCCCCATCGCTTCAGCCTGGCTAATGCCAAATCACTGGAACTGGAGGGGGGAATCTACTTTCACTCAGAACATTCCTTCTTGTCAAACTTCCACCCTTCTCCAATATATATTGCTAAGGAGGATGTTGTGTACCCAACTGCAGAACATAAATACCAGGCGACTAAGTGTCAAATGGCTGGTGATACTGTGCGTCTCACTCAGGTAATAAGCGCACCTACACAACTGGAGGCTAAGCGTATTGCTGACTCTATTCCAGAAACTCCTGAGTGGCGCCACAGCAGACAGGCAGTCATGGAAGAAATCCTGGAGCAAAAGTTTATGCAAAACCCATGCCTAGCGGAAAAACTAATTGGGACAGGCAACATGACATTGCACGAAGCAACTTCCAACCAATATTTCGGAATTGGAACAACCTTACACAGCAGGGACTTCAGGGAGAAATCCTTTAAGGGACTAAATAAGCTGGGCCTGGCACTCCAGGCCACACGTGAACACCTTAGAACTACCCAAACTAAAGGACAGTAAATAACAGAATTTAACTAGAAGCAGTGAAAGGTTTGTTGTGCTTTTGTCTTGATGGCATTTGCTCGCATTTGTATGCTGCTGTGACCCTGATTGCTGCCCGCCGGCTCATGTAAGCACTTTCTTCAAATCTAGTACTCTCTCATTATTATTGAATCACGCTCAATTAATGACGCTGAATTGTTCTCATTATCCTTGTTTATATGGCCAGTCACATTACGGAGTATGGCGGGAGCGTTATGGCGGCGTAGCGGCTTTACGTCATATACGTCGGATTACGCCGCCATACGGCTATTCATACGCTACTCATACGCTACTCATACGCTACTATACGCTACCAGTGCACGCAAACATGACCGACGTTTGTGAAAGCCGTAGGAGGCACTACGCCTCCATTCGCTTATAAATTTCGTCCGTCCAATTTCTTTTTGTGGCAAGGCTCTAAATATCCACGGAAATATGTGGGCGTTTGCCCCCCATAATGTCAAAAAATGTCACAGCACGCTCCCATACGCTCCCATACGCTCCTCATACGCTCCTCGTACGCTCCTCATAGGTCCCCCATCTGCTCAAACACACCCGAAAGTGGCACCAGCACGGCGTACGTAGGTTTTCAATACGCTCCCGCCATACGCCGTAATGTGACAGCCCCTTAAGGCACTTGACCGCAGTGTTGACATTACCAATACCAGTCACAGTGTCTTTGTATTTCTTTAATTGTCACATTCAATTAAATGTGTGGTTTGGATTACATTTGAAGTTACTTAGTTGTAAACTATGGTATTATGTTTGGTTCACCTCAAATTTGAGGCATGCTTTTCAAACTACAGCCGGAAATATAACCCATATGCATTAGTTTTATTATCTAAGTCCCAAAACTGACTAAAATGTGTCCAAGTATGGTCGTCATGTGTGGCCTGAGGTTGATCAACTCACAACAATGTGATCAATTGTCATTATTTTTGGTACTGTAGTGGTCTGCACTGACCTCTCAGGCAAGTAACCACATAGACAGGTAGGCGTGGGTAGTGTGTTGATATCAGGGAGCCTAGGTGGTGTAACCCCCACCACTCTGGCCCGGCTATGCACAAAGAGATGTGGGTTCTGAGTCCCGCTCTTAGGCGCTGTATTTCCCTATCCTTCAATCTCCAACATGAACTTGCGCGCCGACACGCCACCCCCGTGATCAGGATCCTGTACAAGCTTTGCGCTGTATGGTTGTTGAACCTACCCTGTGTATGTATGTGTTAGTGCATTGCCTGTATGTATGTAATTGTAGCATTACAAGACTTACAATTCCAGGGGGACGAGTGTAGTGGTCTGCACTGACCTCTCAGGCCAGTAACCACATAGACAGGTAGGCGTGGGGAGTGTGGTGATATCAGGGAGCCTAGGTGGTGTAATGGTTAGCACACTGGCCCGGAATGCAAAGAGATGTGGGTTCGAGTCCCGCTCTAGGCGCAGTATTTCCCAATTTCATCACCCCCACGACAGTACTATTGTCTACTACATTGACAGATATATATATTGTAGAGCATGTAAATTGCCACACAACTATGTGGTTGAATGTAAGTGTTTTGTTGTTGCCAACTACATTGACAGAGGTATATATCCAGAACACACAAATTACCACAGCTTAAGATGATACAGAAATCTTGTAAACAATATCTGCATGACCCCTGGTTAGTTTGACTGATGGTCTGGTAGTTTTGAGTTTCTGGAATTTTCTAAGATAAATATAAAAGATTGTTCACTATAACCTACCATACTTTAGTTTGGAGTAACTTGTATTTTAAATGGCCAAGTTTGGAGATATTTCAAGTACAACTGTGCCTAATTAATTTTGACAAGCATGCAAAACCTCTGCCACCATAGGCTTCTGCTGTAACAGGTTCTATTAAATTGCACCAGTATTTCCTTCTATGTGGCAAGAACTGTTCAATAGGTGCACCAGTATCTAGGTCAGATGTGTTCAATCAAATCTAGATAATTGTTTCGGTTTTGAAAGTACGATGTTTCGTCAGGCTAGGCGACTTTAACATAAAACTAACAGTGATGCTGAGAGCTTTTACGATACCTGCATGATTCCTGATATTTGTCTGGTATGTTTCCCAATTCATTCTTGACAGACCTATTGATTAATGCTCATCCAGATCATGCAAAGTGCTGGGTTTCAGTATTGACTATGTTGACGATAGTGAGTATGCGCACAAATATTGTCATTATGTGTGACCTGTGGTTAATCAACACACAGAAATGAAATCAATTATCATTGCTTTGTCACTGTTGTCAACTACATTGACAGAAGCATATATCCTAGAACACATCAATTGCGGTGGCTTGTCATGATGCTGAAAGGTTATAAATAGTATCTGCATGACTCCTGATATTTTGTATGACATGACACCTATCACTAACCTTGGGACTACCCAAACTAGGTCATTTTTGTTTTATTAATGCTTGTTCATACACTTGACCAGTGTTGACATTACCATTACCAGTCACAATGTCTTTGTATCTCTTTAATTGTCACATTGTCAAGAAGAAAAAAAATTTAAAAAAAGAAAGAAAGAAAAGAAAAAAAGAAGAAGAAAAGAACAAAATTTAAAAAGAAAAAGTGTGGTTTATATTACATTGGAAGTTACGTGGTTGTAACCTATGGTATTATGCTTGATTCGCCTCAGATTTGAAGCATGCTTTCCAAACTACGGCTGAAAATGTAACCCATACCCATTAGTTTTGTTATCCTGGTATTGATTGATGCTCGTGTGGATCACATAAAATGCTAGGTCTCAAAACTGACTAAAATGTATCCAAATATGGTCGCCATGTGTGACCTGGGGTTGATCACCGCGCAACAATGTGATCAATTGTCATTGTGTTGTAACGTGTGGTATTAAGCTTTATTCACCCCAGATTTGAAGCATGCTTTCCAACCTACAGCCGAAAATGTAACCCATACCCATTAGTTTTATTATCCTGGTATTGATTGATGCTCATATGGATCACATAGGATGCTAGGTCTCAAGGCTGACTAAAATGTATCCAAGTATGGTTGTCATGTGTGACCTGGGGTTGATCACCGCGCAACAATGTGATCAATTGTCATTTATTTTTGGTACTATTGTCTGTGTGACCTGTGATCGATTGCCACACAAAGGAGTAATCAATTGTCATTTTTTGTGTTGCTTTGTAATTGTTTAAGGTTGCATGGTCCGGTGGTTTTGAGTTTCTGGAATTGATTAATGTTCATCCAGATCATGCAAAGTGCTGGGTTTCAGTATTGACTATGTTGACAATAGTGAGTGTGCACACAAATATTGTCATTATGTGTGACCTGTGGTTAATCAACACACAGAAATGAAATCAGTTATCATTGCTTTGTCACTGTTGTCAACTACATTGACAGAAGTATATATCCTAGAACACACCAATTGCAGTGGCTTGGCATGATGCTGAAAGGCTATAAATAGTATCTGCATGACTCCTGATATTTCGTATGACATGGCACCTATCACTGTTGACCATGTGAATTGCAGGGATGTGGGTGATGCACTTGCTGTCATGCTGCATATTTTAGTGTTTTTTTTAAAGAAAGAAAAAAAAAAGGCATGCTGGTACTTTTAACAGCATGTTGATACTTATAATTACTCTACACTGCACTACCTAACGATGCATGATATCATCCTTACAACTATTGTGGGTGATGTTTGGTTGCTAATCCTTGCGAGCATGCTACACAGTCACAAACCGATCAGATAATATTACATCTCCTAACCCATGAGACAGACGGCCTTGATATCTACGGACACTCCAGCAACGGATGTCCAAATCATTAACTCACGCCCATCTACCAATATAACTTATACTCACTCTATGCAACAGTCAATTACTTGGAAAATAGTCATCGATATGACATTATTACTTTATTCCATTGCGGGTGGGATAACAACTTTAACTTTCATAAATGGACTTGTGCTGGCAACAGACAGGGCAGTAATAGTATTTACTGGGGAGACAGTGGTTCTTAGGTTTGAGCGAGTTGGGACCACAACTAGGGGCAATTACTGGCCAGGCTTCCTCTGAACGACCTGAAGGGTCTGCCAGGCTTTAAAATAGGACACCTTAATGTACGTAGTCTAACCCATAAAATTGAACAACTAAGAATGGACCTGCCATGGTCAGGACTTGATATTTTTACAGTATCAGAAACATGGCTAAACAGCCACATGGAGGAAAAGCTGATATCAATTCAAGGGTACAAGTTCCTAAGATTTGACAGGCAAACAAAGCTTCCAAATGGCCAAGTCAAAGCTGGTGGAGGCTTAGGATTCTACTGCAAAGACACACTGCAAATAGACACTGAAAAGTATGCCAACCACAATATTTCAAAAGGAACTCTGGAATTACAGTGGGCAGTCATCACCAGACCACACACAAAGAAAATTCTAATAGGTAATGTATATAGGCCCCCAAATGGGAATATGCAGGAAGCTTTTGACCTACTAAGCTCAACCATGAAACAAATTATAGACATTAACAAAAATGAAACTCTTCTCATTGGTGATTACAATGCAGATTACAATGCAAAAAATCAACCATCAGCTAATATCACGAGACAATTTGCCACAGAACATGAACTGCAACAGATGATTAACAAAACTACTAGAAGCACTCAAACCTCAAATACAACAATTGACCTGGCTTTTACAAATATAAAATATTGTACTACATCTGGTATCCTCAACTACAACATAAGTGATCACAAACCTATTTATATAATAAAAAAAACAACAAGGAATGACAAACAAACCACATCACACTGGGGCCGCTCATATAGAAACTGCACCTATGAGGACCTTTCAACCACATTACGGGGATTTGCTACCAATGAAATATTTTATCAGCAAGATCCGAACAAGTGCTGGGACATGTTAGAAGCTATCCTTGATAGAGCTGCTGACAAACTTTGCCCAATGATTGAACTGAGAATAAGAAAAAACACAGCTAAATACTTAAATGACGAATTACAAGAACTACAACGAGATCGGGACTACTTTTGCCTAAAGGCTGAATTAACCAAAGACCCAGGGGATGCATTCATAGCAAAATGCTTAACTAGAAAGGCCAGGACTGAGGTTCGAAAGGCAAAATCAAGGTACTATCTTGACCAAGCCATCATTCACAACCAAAACCCCAAGAAATTTTGGTATGAACTCGATCAAATAGAGCCTGATCCCAAGCCAAAAATCAGTAATCTAATAAATGACAGTACTGGTGAAACAATACCTGATATTCAACTAGCAGAAGAGATCAACAAATACTTTGTTGATATAGGAGCTAACCTAGCCCAAAAATTTCAACCAAAAGATGATGTCCAGGAAAACTATAAGGTTGTAGTTAACCAACATAGATATGATCTCATAGAAACAACAAAAGACAAGATCCTTACCAAAGTACAAAATCTAGGCATACAAACCTAGTAGGCATACAAACCTATGAAGGAAAACTATGCACCTAACCACTCCGTAATGTAAAGGTCTAATCAATACACATGTATGTATCAAGTGTGTAGGAATACAACATATAACTGCTATTTTTGTATGTGAATTGTCAAACTATACCATATGTAACTCTTTGAATGTTTGATATTGTTATTTCAGCTGATTTGGGCTAGCTGCATATATTGTAAATAACTGTATTGTCACATGGCTGGAAGACCAGTGCCACGGCACTGACAAAAGACTTTATTCAATGAATAAACTATATTTACAACAACAACAAAATTACGGCCAAAAGAAGTATAATTAACGAGACGGAGACAGAGGTATTATATAATGGTTATTTACTTCTCATCGGAAAGGGCTCACATACGAAGAAAACGAGAGGGGTGCTGTGATGGCGGCGGCATGTGGCACATCTGCCTTGTCGGGGCATGATCTAGATAAAAGATTCACCCTGTACTTGTAGTACACGGGTGAAGATCAGCCTTATATAAATACGGGCGAAAATAGCGTTAGTATGAAACATCACCCAGAAACTGTGGCTCCAGTATCAAATGGCTACCCATGTAGGCACAGAGTTGATGAAATGGGCGAGAATGCAAAAAGACAAGATGGCGGCCGCAGAACGCCGTCGATTTCACTTTTAAATCTTATTAAACTAGATATTACATTATATTTTTCAACTCAAAGGTAGCGGGCTCTTATTAATACATATGTAAAGAATAATTGTTGCTTCTTAGATTGTGAAATTAGGCTCTCAATTCTTTGACCCGTTTTTTCGCCACCTTTTACATAGGGTTGGTTTGCACCCCTACTGCAGCAGTACGGGGTGAATCTTGTACCTAGGCATGATCATGATGGACGTAGGCCTGCGATATGTGGATCGCGGAGGCAGGCAGCGACAGCGGAGGAGGCGAGGAGAGCCAAAGTAGAATCTGGAACGGTCTGGCGGTCGCGTGACGCAGTAACTGCCCGTGGCGCCATCTGGAGGAACCCCAGGAACTAAGTTGGTCGTAATGCGTAGCATTACGTTTGATGCGAGGAGAGGAAGAGACCCTCCCCCGCCCCGCGCTGTCGCACTGCTTTCCCACCTCGGCCGACGCCGCCGCGCGCCGCCTCCTCCCTCCGCCCCCCTGCCGCGCAGCACTCGCGCCTCACCCGACGCCCGCTGCTCGCCACCTCTCGCCCTCCCCCGGGCCGGCAGCTTTCACACCTCACCCGCTGTCGCCCCTCCCTCCCCCTTATAAGGTCGCCCGCCGGCCTCCCTCAGGCACTCGCCCTCCAGCCGCCTCCAGCTCTCCACCGTTTTTCCTTTGGGCCTACCTCCACCTCGGACCGCTGCTACACCATGCCTCGGGGAAAAGGGAACGGACGTAAGGGCTCCCGGGCGGCCGCCCGCGGCACCCCGGGGCCGGCTTCAACCCCGCGGCGGGACGAGTCCCGGGCCTCCGCCCAGGCGTCGCCCTCGGACCCCACCTCGGGCGCCGAGACCGCGGCCATACTTGAGGCGCTCCAGCGTCTCCGACTCGAGCAGCGTCAGAGTACCGCCGACATCCACGCCCGGATCGACGACCTGGAGGCCGGAGGGGCTCGGCCCGCCCCCGAGGCGACCTCCCCTGCACCCAGACGCCAAGCCGCCGACACTGCCGCCACCGCCCGTCCACCTCGGGCGCACGCTCCGGCCGGAGCCCGGCCCCCGCCACCGCCTCCGGCGCCCCTGCCGGGGGCCGCTCACCCCCAGTATGAGCGCTACCATCACCTCGGGACCCAAGCCCCAGCTCCCCCGTCGCCGGCCTACCACGAGGAGCCGACGCACCACACCCCGGCGTCCGCGGCCGACGCCGTCCGGGAAATACTTGCCTCCGCCGAGGCGCGGCACTCGGTCAGGCGGCGAGGGATCCCGGTCGAGTATATCTTCCCATCGGACCTGGTAGAGAGGGGGCCTGAGAGGAAGTCGGTGAAGAGGGGCGAGGCAACCAAGGATGAATATAGCCTCGCCCTTCTCACCCTGATCGACCACCCCGACTTCCCGGCCCACTCCTTCCGGGGCCTACACCACCATCACCTCACCGTGCTCAGGGACGTCCTCCTCTACCCCTGGCCCACCGTCCGCCGCTACTCCGAGACGGTGCTCACATGGATAGCGGACGGGAAGCTCCCCCAGGGGTGGCACGACCCGGTCGCCCTCGACCTCCTGAGGGTCCAGACCCTCACCATCCCCGCCCCTCAGGCTGCCCTGGCAACAGCGGTCCGCCGAGGTGACGACCCTCCCCGAGGCACACACCTGCCCCGAGCCCACGTCGACGCCCGCACCGCCTACGATAGGCACACCCACGGGGCCCCCTGCCCGGCCTGGAACCGCGACCCCGCCTCGTGCGATCGGGCCCCTGTCGGAGAGGCTCACGGCGAGGCGGGGGACAGGCGCCGTCACATATGCGCCTACTGCGCAAACGTGAGGCGCCTACTGACTATGCACTGCGAGGCCGGCTGCATAACCAAACAAGCCCGTGAGCGCCAGACCCCCCCCGCCTCGGCGGATTTTTGATCCGCCGGCCTCCCCCCGGCCGGCCCGGGGGGCCCTTCCCGGCGCCTCACCCTCACCACTGCCGACAGCCCCGCGACCTCAATCGACGACCTCCCAGCGACTACCGATCGCAGCGCCGCCCAGTCCCAGCCGGGGATCATCACCTCGGGCCGATCGCCTCGGACCACATCCCAGCCCAGCCTCATGAGGAACCCTCTGCCGCCGACCCTCACGACACCGCCTTCAACTTCAACAACCCGCCCGCCCAGACCCCGACCACCACCCCACCCAGCCCTGACGACTTCGCTGCCCCCCTCCTCGACCCTCGTCGGACCTCCTCACCGGTTCCCGCCGAGGGCGTGGGCATAGAGAGCCGCGGTGTAGGCGGCGACGTCAAAGTCTGTGGCGGCCAGAGGGTAACGACCATGGCCCGAGGCGAAGGCGACGTAGCCCTCGGCCTGCTGGCGGCGATTCCTCCAGGTCACGGGGGCGAGGGCGGCGATCTGAAGCCCGTCGATGGCGGCTACCTCGTGCTCGGAGTACCCTGAATCAGAGTCCGGTGTTGTAGGGAAAGTCGTCAGGTAGAGAGAGGGTGGAGGTAGGCGCGCCCTAGGCAGGCCACCTCGGCCCGGGCCACCTCAGGCCAGGGGCCAGTGAGGTGAGCACGACTGAGGGGGTCGTCAAGGACGAGGTCCGCCCCGGGCTTGTGGACGACGGTGAGGGTGAAGGAGCCCTTGGCCGCGATTAGCCACAGCTCTCGAGCGCAGGTCCCGAGGGTTGGTTCCCGGGCCCGGCCAGAGTCGAGGGTGGCTGCGGAGGCCATGTGGTCAGAGTTAATGACAACGCTGGCCCCCCCGACGTCCTCGGGGAGGAGGGCCCGGAGGGTGATGACCAGGTTGACTGCCTCGAGCTCGTGGATGCTGGGAAAATGCCTCTGGAAGACAGGAGAGTACCCTCGGGCGTAGCAGTGGGTGGAGGAGTACGCCCCCCCGCGTGTGAGGCAGGAGTCGCACTCGATCACCACTCGGTGGACCTCAGGGGCGCAGAGGAGGCAGAGGCTGTTAGTGGCCCGTCCGTACGCGGCGAACCACCTGAGGTGTCGGAGGGTGTTGTCCCCGAGGGTGATGGAGGCGGCGCCACAGCAAGCACGGTGGGCGACGAGGAGGCGAACCATGAACTTCCTCGCCGGGAGGACGCAACTACCCACGTGGTTGAGGCACCCGAGGATACTCTGAAGCCCCCGGTGCCCGAGGGTAGGGCAGGCGATCCGCGCCTCGCAGTCGAGGATCAGGTCCTCGACTTTGTCGGGTGCGATGCAGATGGTCATCGCCTCACTGTTGATGCCGAAGCTGAGCCAGGTGAGGCAGACCGCAGGGGGGTGGCACTTCCCGGGGGCAACCTCCAGGCGTCGAAGGCTTGGCGGGCCCTCAGGAAGGTGCGCTCACACCCGACAAAGTCGTCCACGTAGACGAGGGTGTGGAAGCCCTCGCGGTGGAGGAGCCATGCGACTGCCGAGGTGACGCGGACGCAGGCGGCGCCCGAGGAGCGGCACCCAAAGGGGAGGGCGAGGTCGACATATGTCGCACCGTCGAGTGTGATGCCGTACAAGGGGCATGATAGGGGGTCGGGCCGGAGCTGGCTGTAGGCCCAGGAAATGTCAGCCGCCAAGGTGTAGGCCCCGGAGCCCTCCCCGACGAGGCGCCGGCCCACGTCAGCAACAGAGGGGAGCCTATATGTGTGGGGCCTCGCTAGGTACTCGCGGCGGGGTATGCTGGAGTTGACGCTAGCGCCGGGAGGGTATGAGAGGTTGACGATGACCCGCCTTTTCCCGGGGTCGGTCTTGGGGCGTGTCATCATGGGGCAGACCTGGGCCCAGGGGGAGAAGGGGGGGGGGGTGTGGAAGGGGCCGGCTAGGGCGCCGTGCGTGAGCTCGGTTTTGACGAAGTCGCGGAGGTGAGGCTCGAAGTCTGGGGCTTCCCGGTGGTTGGTGTATGTGGGACGGGGGGGAGAAGGGGCGGAGTAGTTGGCGGGAAAAGCTGAACTCCAGGAGGTCGACGAGCTCGTCGTCGGGGTAGTCCCGGAGGCGGGCGCGCCAGGCGGGGATGTGGAGGCCTGAGCGTAGGGGGATGCGGGCAGCCAACAAATTTGGTAGGCCCGCCATCCGGTGGGCGGCATACGCCCGGGAGAAGGTGGGGTAACGGTCCCAGGCAGGGGCAGAGAGGTGGGGCCATATGGCGAGGAGGGTAGGGCGGTAGATCTGGGGTTGGGGCGCATGAGGGGGCGGCGGGGAGGTATCCTGGATGTCGGGGTCGACAATATCGGCGATTGGTTTGCCTAGGTCGCCGGGAGGAGGTGGGGGGGAGAGGAGGGGGATGGGTAAGGAGGCGCGGTTGTTCCGTGGGAGAGGACGAGTGAAGTCGGTGGGGGAGGCCGGGAGGAGGGGGGATATGGGCTGGGGGGGGGGGGGGGGAGGGGAAAGTCGGGGAGGTCGTAGAGGTAGGCGGTATCACCAGGGGAAGGGGTGGGGGGGCGGTGGGGGTGGGAGCGAGTGCGTTTTGTAGTGGTGGTGTGGCGGGGGGAAGCAGGTTTGTCAGGGGCGGCAGGGGCGGTAGGAGTGGTAGGGTTTTGACAGCAGGGATCGCTGGTGGTGGTGCGGCGGTGGCGGCGGGAGGGATGGCTATGCCAACGATTACCGCTGGGCGGGGAGATGAGAGGGTCGGTGGTGGTGGTGCACTGCAGGCGGGGGAAGGGAGGGTTACATAACCGGTTGCTGCTGGGCAGAGAGATGAGAGGGTTGGTGGTGGTGGTGCACTGCTGGCGGAGGAAGGGAGGGTTACGTAACCGGTCACCGGGGGGGGGGGGGGGGGGGGGGGGCGGAGATGAGAGCAGGGCTCCGACCACCGCGGCGGGCGCCAGGGCGGCGGACTTCCGGTCGGTTATTGGCGACTACTGGCTTGCGGCGGGTGGCGGTACGGGCTGTGACGTCATCAGGAGCTTGACGCCGACGTGTCATGGAGAGGTTGTGATGGTTGGTCGGGGGATGTAAGGGGCCCTCCGGGGAGGGTGTCGCCGCGGGGGGGCCGATTGTAGTCGGCCCGCGTGGTTGGGGGGCGGGTGGGGGGAGGGTTTCCGCTCCATACGCTCCTTGCCGGTGCCGGGATGGCTGGTCGCCACCGACGGACTAAAAATCTGAGGGGGGAGTCGCAGAGGCGGTGGAGGCGCACTCCCTGGCCTTCTTGGTGTAACACACTGCCTCACTGTGTACTGTGAGGATTCGCCGGACATTGGCGCAGTAGGCTCAGGCGTGGTGCCTCCTGGAGCCCTGCTCTCCATGCGCCTCACCAGTGGGGGCGAGGTCGCCTGAGGTGGGGTCTCTATTCCAGGCCACCCAGGGAACCCCGTAGGCTTCACGGCTGTAGGGGGTTCGGCTGTCGGCCTGGGCGGAGCGAGGCTGGGTCGCCGGGGCCTGATGGGTGGTGGCGGTAGAGCGGGTCGTGGAGGCCTTGGAGGTGGAGGCGAGAGTCCACTTAAAAGGCGCTAGTTCTGTACAATCTTTCGATATAAGATATACATATCATCATGGCCAACTATCGCGAAGAATGTAGCGTACACGAATTGGATCCACACGAATGTACACCTTTGCAAACCTCTGTTGTCTCCAGTGAATACGTCAAACTTAAACCTGTGACATCATTAACAGATAATGCTATAATCGAATTTCACATACATAAATCTTCCAAATACACAGATTTGTCGGAAACCGTATTGGAATTAGAAGTCGATATTGTGAAAGCAAGTAACCATGCAACTCGTGTTACGCTAGCTGATGCCTGTGCCCCAGTAAATAATTTTGGTGCTTCCCTGTTTAAAGATATTCAAGTATATATCAATGATCTAAAAATATCTGGAAACCAAGAAAACCATCCATACAGCGCCTACATCGAAAATCTACTGAATCGTTCAAAAGCAGACAAAAAATATTGGATGTACAATGAAATGTGGCATGCTGACACAAATGGACACTTTGACGCAAGAGATGCTACAAACCATGGATTTACTGAGCGGCAAAAGCGTGCTATAGATGGACCAATTACCATGGTCATTCCATTACATATCGATATAGCAAACCAACACAAACTGCTTCCATCGAACACAGACATTCACTTTAGGCTAATGCGAAGTTCAACCGCTTTTTGCCTAATGGGTGAAGAAGACCATGAATTCATTCCATTGATAAAAAATGCTTCATTAAGAGTTTGTCAAGTCGTGGTGTCTGCAGAAGTTGAACTTGTTCATGAAAAAGCTGTATCGGGCACGCCATTTGTGTATCCAATGCAATGCACGGAAACTATCAGCCATCTTATTCCCACCAGAAATCAGAACGAAACATATGCTTTATCAAATAGTGGTCAACTTCCAACACAGGCTGTTATCGCTTTTGTGGACAATGACGCATGTATTGGCAAAGCTACCAAAAATCCTTTCAATTTTGAAAACAAGTCCATCACAAGTCTTCAATTAATCATGAACGAACAAAAATTTCCATCAGATGCGTTTAAACCAGATTTCCAACAAAATATGTACGCTCGTGAATTTGATGCCCTTTACAGAAACTTGGGTCAAGTTAATTGCGATGGAAACTGCGGCATTTCTTATAAAGCATTTGCTGAAGGTTACGCACTATTCGTATTCGAGCTAACTCTGGACAGATCGAACAATATGTGTCGAACAAACTTACTTAAGAATGGTCAACTGCGTGAAGAAATCACTTTCAATAATGGATTAACCGCTTCAACAAGTCTGGTCAACTACCTGGTTTACGACAACACCCTCTACCTAACTCAAAACAGGCAACCCGTCATGGATTACCACTTGAGCTAAATGAACGCATCAACCATCGCAAGGCTTTTGAACCAAACACCCTATTGTTCCTGGGTGTCTTTCCTGAGGACTGCATACCTGTAAAGCCGGAGGCAAACACTTGTTTCATCGCTAATACTGATTTAGCCAAAAACCCTGGAACACATTGGATTGCATTTTACGTCACCCATATTAAATGAGTCTATTACTTTGATCCTTATGGCTTACCACCTTTAAAAGCTCAGAAAAATGTCAATGCTTTTTTCTACAATCAAAATACAAATGGTTGTATAACAAAAAACAGTTGCAACACATAACGACTTCAACTTGTGGAGCTCACTGTATACACTTTATTCGAGAAACATGTCAGACAGGCAATCCAAAACAAACTCTGTGCAAAATGACTCAAAAGCCGCTATTAAACGACTTGATAGTAATACACAACCTGATCAACTATCGCAAGTACTAGCATTGCACAAAAATGCATTACTAACAGCAAAAACCTAAATATATGTTGAAACGAAAGCAATTATACAATATGAAAAAGACTTGAAAAACTGTGAATTATGCGCTGGAATAAACCCGATACCATTTTACTTGGGTTATCTGCTGAAAAAATACGACAAACAAATTCAGAAGGAAGTTGTCGCAACGAAGAAAAAAGAAAAAAAGAAGTCGATTGTGCATTTTGATCAAACTGATTTAGACTCTGATTCTGAAACTAATATCAAAATATTTCAGAATTGGTCTAAACAAACCAAAAACATTATGGTTCCAATCGAATTATACAAAGCAGATTTATATGATCGTGAATTACGTCGCTTTTCGACAGAAATGAATGCTGATATCTTACAACAATTGACTAATATATCTACATTGGTAACAAATATGGCAACTTCTTCTGCGCATGTAACCACTGCTGCAAGTACAATTGCCAATCGTAAAAAATTACCTACTATGTGTGAAGTAAATTGTATTGCAACGAAAGCTGAATCCTCTGATTCGGATGAATATTATAGTTAAAACTTGTCATTGTCGTTTGAATAAAAAAACAATATTGTGTAATTCTGTCTTCTTGTGTTCTTTCTTTTAAAGTCTAATTGACATCAGCAATGGATTAGGTCAGCACCAAATATAACTAAATCACAAATCAACACCGGATGTCATACATTTCCGGTTTCAGTTTTGATTTGGCATTACGTCAGCAACAAATACAATTTTTTATAAATCAACACGGATGTCATACATTTTCGGTTTCTGAACTCTTTTAGATAAGCAGCCACACGGTCTTCGGGCTAAAATCCCTGCCAAAATTCAAAAATCACAAATATTCAACCAGCATTCGCTAGCGAAATACGCCAAATCCAAACACTCAACGACCATTCGCTGAAACCAAAATGGAACAATTCTGTTTAGAAATCAGACCAAACCCCCTCGAAAGCATGTGGCATTCGGCTTAAATCGCCCGCCAAAATTCAAAATTCAAAATTCACAAAATGCATGTGGTCGATGTTTATAAAACCACCACTAAAACCACCGAAACACGTGTCAATGTTTACATTACCCCCCACCAACCCCCCAAAAGCATGTGTCAATGTTTACATTACTCCCCAAAAGCATGTGCCAATGTTTACAAAATACGACAAAATGACCGACGACACGAATCATCCCGTTCGTATCTGTCAATCATCAGAATACTCAACGCTCATTGGCTGAAACCAACTGTCAATCAAAATAGGCCACGCCCCCTTTTGTGGGGGTGCACACACACGCACACACCGTTTGGCCAGATTTTCATGAAAAATGCTTTATTATAGTGCGATAAACTAGGGGTACCGCTACCATAGACTCAAGCATTAAGCCGAGAATGGCACTCGTGCACAAATTATCTAGGTCACCCCCACACTTGACAGAGTTTCATTGAGCCTTATTTAGGCATAGGCATGACCTAGATACATAAATTAGCATAAATTAATCAAATGCCGCCTTCCTATTGGCTGGGAGAAAACACCCGACGACCCACCCTGGACGGTCACGTGACCAGAATACTCCACGCTGATTGGCTGGATTTTTCTGAAATCCCTCCCCATAGGGTTTAGTACGTTAAATAAGTCCTAGACTATTACTACTAATAGCCACACAGCAACACTGGTCTGCAATCCACAACCCCACCAGCCCACCTCTAGCCACACCATTCTGGTCAATGATGATGTGGTGATATTTATTTAAATTTGATTTAATTTATATTTAAATTGATTTATTTATTATCCTTACTATTTTTTTTTCCAGATTATTTCTATCCATATTGTGTGCTCATTATTCACATGCTGTCAGGACCTCCCAGCATTCTGACACCAATTGGACCACTCTGGATTTAGCAGTTCCTCTGTAGCTCAGATGGTAGAGTGTTTGTCTCAAGATCATGGGGTAACTGGTTTGAATCTGGGAACCAGACTATTTTCTTTTTTAAAGAATGTCTTAATAATTGTTTTTAAATGCATAATTATATTAATATTAATTGATGTGCCTTTAGCTGACTCGACATTAGTCAACGTTATTGGGCCTGACTTGACCCGGGTCAACTTTACCCGGCTCGACTTTACCCAGCTCGACTTTACCTGGCTCGACTTTACCCGGCTCGACTTTACCCTGCTCTACTTTACCGGGCTCGACTTTAACCGGCTGGACTTTAACCGGTTGGACTCTATCCGACTCAACTCCACATATATTTGCATACTTATATACATATACATGCATATATGTGCA
>CM059202.1:43035378-43084703 GCA_030323885.1 Branchipolynoe longqiensis
TGGGGGGAATGCAAATGGTCTATTGTGGTAAATGGTATATAGTGACAGGTGCATGAATGTATTTATGTAGTTGCTGGGGTGATACTTTTAATCATGGTCAATAGGCATGTGTATTAGCAGATAGTGTGTAAGGGGGCATTTCTGTGGAGCTGTACTCACTACCCTGTTCCCCCTCTGTTAGTCATCGGATCACCACGCCATCAGTCAGGGCAGGGTGGTGGCCAAGGCAGCCAGCCGCATGGTGGGGTGGTGGGCAGGAGCACTGTAGCCATGGTAACCCAGGAATGCTTGTTTGGTTCATTGGTGGGAGCTTTAGATGCTTGATTGTCGGATGGAGGAATAAGGGTCAGGTGGTGTGCCATTACCAGATCCATGTACCACTATAAATAATAAACCTGAGGGCTTGGCTCTCTCTCTACTTTCACTCTTTATACTCTTCCTTTCTCTTCTTGCCTGTATTGATTTCATTATAGCCTCCCTACACAACCACAGATTCCAGCCGTGGACTTTACATGTCTATGCGGCTCCTTGCCTGAGAGGTCAGTGCAGACCACTACACTCATCCCCCTGGAATTGTAAGTCTTTTAATGCTTACAATTACATACATATACAGGCAATGCACTTACACATACACTGGGTAGGTTCAACAACTATACAGCACATAGCTTGTACAGGATCATGGTCACGGCAACCAGTGTTGTAGGGGTGATAAAATGGCAAATATTGCATCTAGGACGGGACTGGAACTCACATTTCTTTGCATTCCGGGCCAGTGTGCTAACCATTACACCACCTAGGCTCCCTTATGTCACCACACTACCCACGCCTACCTGTCTATGCCGCTCCTTGCCTGAGAGGTCAGTGCAGACCACTACACATTCATCGGATCATACGGGTTTAAATACCTCGGGCCTATAGCCCCTTATCGTGCAATAATCTCGTCATATTCAATTACCAGCCAAGTGCACTTCCTTCTCTTACGGGTTTCTCCCCACTTTAATTTTCGCGCCCTCGGGCAGGTCACGTGGTCTCACCCCCACCCCCACCCTCACCCCACACCAAAGTATCGACTGGATGTCGTCTGCTTCCTGTCTGTATCGTAACCAGCCCGTTACTATGACAACCCCAATATGGCTACATCAGAGAAGACGGGTTCTCATGGTTTTATATTTCAGTAGGTTGTCCCAACTTGTTGGCCCCCCCGTAACCCCCCCCCCCAGCTTCCTTCCTGTGCCCTAGCCCTCCAGCCCTCCAACCCTTCACCCCTCCAACCCCTACCCTCCTACCCTCCACCCCTTCACCCTCTACCCTCACATCCCACTCCCCAATTTCTCAGACTCCCTCCCTTCTCTCCTCCTTAGCTCACACCTCCCCACACCTCTCCCCAGTTCCCCAACCTTCCTCATCTCCTCCGCCTCACCCCACCTCTCCCCCCCCCCACTTCCTTCCCCCGTTTCATGTCCGTTTCATGTCCGTTTCATGTCCGTTCGTAGACCCGATGTCGCAACACTTTGACACATTTTAATACATTTTGATACTTATCACCACCGGACTAGACAATTCTGTCCATTGCTCAATCCGGCATAGTGTGACAGGCACTTAATTTTGATCATGTAAAGTTGTGTTGGCCATGTTACTGTCCCTTTAATGACCCATCCTGCGCTTTAGGCTTCGTGGCTTGGTCAGGTGGCGACGCCATCTTGTTTTTTTGGGGTAGATTGCAGATTAATTATCTCGCCTCATGGTGTGTTTCCAGACCCTGCGTGTTTCGTTACTCCGAATATAGGCATGTAGGGATATAACTAGCTTTTAAGGAAAATCCACAAAATACTGCTTTCACAAAAATACAACAAATATGTACCATCTCTCGTTAGTTGTGTTGTAAAGTCCTCGGCTGGCAGTCTTAGGTGTGTACGTAGGCTAAGAGGAAATCACTACAGGCAAGCAAGGAAAGCAGACATAGAGTGAAAGTAGGAGATCTAGACTTCTTTATTATATTTATAGTTTCATGAATCAAGATGGTGGCACACACCTGATCAAAACTCTCCTATCGGCAACAGGCATTCTTATATCTACAATGATATTCAAGAACCTCGTAACCAAGGCATGGTTATGTCTGGCTACAGTGCCCTGTTGTGTCTGGTGTGCAGTGATCCGTAAATAACACTTGGGGGGGGGGGGAGGGGTATGTGCGCAGAACTTCAAAGACCCTGTACATTTCAAGAAGTGCCCCTCTCACACTATCTATTATAATACACAATTTCTATCTTAAACCAGTAATGGATCACCAACACCACATATACCTTATATGCCTTTGGTTTTACATACCATTTACCATTATATAGACCATTTGTAATTTATTATAGAATTGTTCACACCATAACCAATGTCCTAAATATCGGGAAATTTTACACTTCTTACCACCTGCCCAGCACACGTTACAGTGCGTTGGAAATGCTATCCCGATGAAGAGGATTGGCAGGGGGGGTACTACATCATTAGATGACAAACCAATAATGTTATACGGGTGACGAATGTATTATGGTGCAGGTGACCTGTTGCTAATGAGGTCATTGTGACCTCATTTGGACTAATGAGGTCATGCCAGTAGATTGCTTGTTTGTTTGTTGTTGTTTTACGTCCTAGCAACATTTAAGGTCATATCACAACGGGTACTGACTTGTGACAGTACGCACTCATGGCGATTTTATAGTGCTGTCCCACTGGGAAATCAGGCCACCGGCACCATGACCCAATATCCCACTCAGTCTCATTTATCCTGACACCGAGCTAACCAGCCCTTGCCCTATCCTAATAATGCCAAGCACCAGGCTAGGTAGGAAGCGACAAGCATACATTTTTAAGTCATTGGTTTGACTCGACCGGGAACCGAACTCCCGATCTTCCGCATGCGAGGCCTGTGCTCTGCCGATTCGGCCACCGCGCCCAGTCACGGCAGTAGAGATTAGAGAGTGTATGGATTGATCCGGGGGGGGGGGGGGGGGGGGGGGGGGGTGTGGCTGAAAGGAAGGTGTGTGATGGAGGTGACAATGGAATGTTTCTATCCATCCCCCCTCATGCTCCCCCTCCCCCTCCCCCTCCCCCCTCTCCCCCCTCCCCCCTCCCACAGCCCCTTGCTCCCTCCCTGATGTCTTCGCACACAACCCACCGGAAGTCAAACCCCTCTCTGCGTGGGACCGCCTTCGGTGGTGCCCATGCAGTGCTGCAAATTTGCAGCCTTCAGTACGCCAACGCGACTGAAAACTCCCCAAAAACAACAACAATGGAATGCATGACGGGAAGGGATGGCAGGAGGGAAAGGGGTGGAAGTGGGGGAAGAGAGGGAAAGGATTGGAGGAAGTGGAAGGAATATAAGGGGATGGCAGGGGAGGAGAGGTAAAGATGGGGTGGGAGGGAGAAAAGGGTTGGAAGGTGAGCAGAGGGAAAAAGGATTGTGTGGAGGGAGGAAATTGACCCTCTACCCTCTACCCTCTACACCTTCACCCTCTACACCTTCACCCTCCACCCCTTCAACCTCCACCCCTCCACCCTCCACCCCTCCACCCTCCACCCTCCAACCTCCACCCTCTACCCTCCACTCTCCGCCCTCTACACCTCCACCCTCCACCTCCCACCCCTCCACCCTCCACCCTCCACTCTCCACCCTCTACCCTCCACCCTCTACCCTCCACCCCTCCACCCCTCCACCCCTCCAACCTTTCCACCCTCTTCCTCCACCCTCTACCCTCCACCCTCTATCCTCCACCCTATACCATCCACTCTGCACCCTCTGCTCCTTACTACTAGTGATGTAGCGAATGCTGCCACCTGGTGTCAATTCGCAGCACTCACATGAATGCTGCCACCTGGTCTGCGTACATCGAACCATCTCACAGAGTGCGCCCTAAAGTGCCTGTCACACTATGGCGGATTGAGCAACGGACAGAACCGGACAAAGAATATTCTAGTCTGGTGTTATTCGGACTTGAAATGTATCGATTATGTAACGGATGGGTAATGGAAGGGTAACGGACGGGTAACGGTTGACAATGTATATAATGATCAATGGACAATTCAGAATACAAAAAGAACTATAACGAACAGCAACAGACATGTAATGGATATGTAATGGATGGGAACGGATGGGGAACGGATGGGCAATGGATGGTAACGGATGGTAACGGATAATAACCACATAGGTCAATCCGGCGCAATCCGTTACAGGTTTTATGGATGCTCAAAACTTGTAACGGATTGGGCCGGATATCAACTGATATGCAACGGATATGCAATGGACACAAACCGGACTTTGCCGGATATCAACAGACTTTGTTCGGTTTCTTTCTGTTTCCCCAATCCGGTGATGTGTGACAGAGCTTTAATGCCCTGAATGCATTTAAAGACACGTTATGCTGACCGATAATAGGTATGTTATGGGGAATTGTGAAGTTGTATCGTTGAAAAGTCAGGTCAATGTCGGACACCTCACAGTACTGTTGTGAGCGTTTAAATGGGAAGGGAGTTATCCGTCATCAGCGTCCCTAGATAAAAGATTCACCTCTGATTGTGTTACAGAGGTGAACCACAAGCCTATGTAAAAGCTGGTGAAAATGTGTCTCACAGTTGATTGTGTTGGATTGGCTCTCCTACCTTTCCTTTCTTTTTTCTTGAAGATTTATACTGCCTATTATGGATAAGTCTGCATAGACTTGTTTTCACCATTGGACAGTTTGTTGAAAGAAAGCCCGAGCCTACACTTTTACCGACCCAAGGGATTTTTAACCTCCCATACCACATAGACATGGTATGAGAGCAACTGGCCTTTGTTGACGCTGTAAGTTATACACAGCGGTGGAAATCCAAATGGGCAGAGGTGGAGGCACGGGGAATCAAACCACTGACCTTCAGATTAGGAGTCCGACCTAGAAAAATGTCAGACACTCTAACCACTCCACCACAGAGAACACCTTATGTTGATTAAAATCCATTAGCCACAATCCAAGTGTATATGTTTCCCGTCAACATGTACACGCCAGAGTGTTCAAATCACATAATATCACAACATGTTACTGTGACTGGGTGGAATATTGGGTCATGCTGTTGCTGGCCTGATTTCCCAGTGGGGCAGCACTATAAAGTCATCATGACTGCGCACTGTCACCCCGTGTTGGTAGATTGTGGGGTTGTGGGTTCGAACCCTGGTCGAGTCAAACCAATGACTTTAAAAATGATACTTGTTGCTTCCTAGCCTGGCGCTCGTCATTATTAGGATAGGACAAGGACTGGTTGGGTCAGTGTCAGGATAATGTGACTGAGTGGGATACCAGGTCATGGTGCTGGCGGCCTGGTATTCCAGTGGGGCAGCACTATAAAGTCGCCATGAGTGTGCACTGTCACAATTCGGTAACCGTCCTGATATGACCTTAGATGTTGCTAGGACGTAAAACAACAACAAACAAACAAACAAAGCGCACTGTCACAAGTCGGTACCCGTCCTGATATGAACTTAGATGTTGCCAGGACGTAAAGCTCCAGCAACCAATCAACTAACTTAGCAGCTGATGCACTTATTAAACATGTATTTTATACAAATTAAGAATAATCTTTTTTCATCATGATAATTGTGAATAAGTAAGGTTGTTCTTGTTGTGTTTCTGCCCCTTTATTCACTCAAATATTTATTCCATCATGATAATTGTGAATACTTAAAGTTGTATTCGTCATGTTCCTACCATTTGGAGGCATTACAATTAATTCTATTAGATCAAGATAATTGTGATTACGTAAAGTCGTGTTGGTCATGTAACTACTCTTTGAAGTTATTACAATTCTATTAGATCAAGATAATTGTGAGTAAGTAAAATTGTGTTGGGCATGTTACAGCCCCTTTAAGGTAATACAATTCTATTCTTATCATAATTGTGAGTAAGTATAGTTGTGTTGGGCGTGTTACAGCCCGTTCAGGCATTATGTAAAGTTGATGCTGCCACCTGGTGTCAGTTTGCGCAGGATACATCCGGGTCCTAATGGGTTACAGACGAATGCTAATGTTGCACCTGCAGCCTCACCTGTGTAAGCACATCATAAGTTCACTCTCGCCCTCTGATGTGACTAAATGTCATCGGTTGGGTAAATAAATCAACGATGTAATGGCTGAATGAGTTGAGCGGCCGCCTCCCATTCTGGTAGGTCATGCGATTCGAGCTGCCGGGTTCGAACCCTGGCTGCGTAAAATCCATGACATACAAATTTATACTTGTCGCTTCCTAGTCTGGTGCTCAGCATTGATAGGATATGGTAAGGAGCAGTGGAATGAGGTAGACCCATTGTCGGCGATTGAAATTTTCCCTGCTTAAAGATGCCTAGTCCGATGGTTTTGAGTTTCTCTCATTTTCTGAGATAAACATATTAGGTTGTTCATTATATTCTACCTTACTTTAGTTTGAAGTAACTTTTAATTTAAATCGCTAACTTTTGAAATATTTGAAATGGAAACATGCTAAATTAATTTTGGCAAGCACACCAAAACTCTATCACCATAGGCTTCTGCAGTAACAGGTTCTATTAATCAGGGATGAAAGATCTCCGCGATTTCGCGGATTTCCAGGATTTTTCCTGTAGCTATAAGTGTATACTAAAACGGTGCGTAAACGCCGCAGCACTATAAGTGTATGCTAATATGTTGTTTTACGCTGCAGCACCATCAATGTATACTAATGTGTGGTGCAGACGCCGCAGCACGATCAGGGTATACTACTAATACGTGCTTCAAACGTATTTGTATGAAACCCAACCTCCGGGACTTTTCCGCCATTCCCTGACAATGCTAAGCCTATTGGAGAATATCAGCATTTCCGCTTTTTTTCCCGGAGACCACTTTCATCCCTGATTAATTGACACAGTATCCCCTTATATGTGACGACAAATGTTTAATAAGTACACCAGCATCTAAGTTAGATATGTAGAATCAAATCTAGATAATTGTTTTGGTTTTGACAATTGTATGTTTTCATCGGACTATTGCGGCTTTAATCAAGTAATGTATCGAAAAGAAAAGTTAAACTTCCGCAGTCCGATAAAGGCATCCAATTTTCAAAAGCAAAACACTCATCTAGATTTTGTTTGTTTTTGTTTATTTTTGGTGATGGTGTATGTATGCTGCCCATAACGGTTAAGTCTAAATGACTTGTTTTCGCCGCTAGACAGTAATAGTCTCATGGTGCCCCTTGTTTTTATTACTTTCAGTTGTTGTGTAGCTAGCTATCTACTGCATGCATTCACTACCTGCAGATTTAAACCTACGTATGCATGGATCAGGCGCAACAACCAACAAACGCCATCTGGGCCAAAATGAAACCATGACTACCACGCTTCAGCTGGGGCTGCCAACATTCAAATAATCAAATCAATGATGTAATGGCTGAATGAGTTGAGCCGCGCCCCCTACCCATGAACCCCTCCCCCCCATCCACATTTGACAAAACAACTATTATAACTCAATGACTCGAGAATCACTACCCCATCTTTAGACCCATTACCACCACTACATAACTACATCTTCAACCAGCAATGCACACAATATAAACCACTATACATGCACAACATGGCACTATTTAAAGACTAACCGTTATTAAAACCAAATCTAACTGATATACACACACAGCATATGATTTAACCACTAGTGTACATTACTGCACACTCTATCTTGATGCATATAGATACTTTGCACTATGTTCAGTACGTATGCTGTACACTATGCAGCATAGGCTGCTCCCCCACTTTCTTTTATGTTCAGAATGGGTTGTGCTGCACACAATGCAACACATTCCACTTCCACTATGTACAGATGAAATGCGACCACACCGACGGCTGGAAGACCAGTGCCCCGGCGCTGACAAAATATGTATTCAGATGAATAAAAATATTTACCAAAAAATTTTTTTTTAAATAAATCCGGGTTTTTTCTCAGAAGCTGCCACATCCCTTATATAATGTCCTACTCAATATGACTTTTAACTGAAAAATGCAACAATAAATTCTATTTTAGAGAAAACAGCTGCTGTGCCACTGGGAGACCAGGCTGCCAGCACCATGACCTGATATCCCACTCAGTCACATTATCCTGAAACTATGCCAACCAGTCCTTGCCCTATCCTAATAACGCCGAGCGCCTGGCTAGGAAGCGACTAGTATATATTTTTTTAATTCATTGGTTTGACTCGACCAGGGTTCCAACCCATGGTTTTGAAACCCACGATCTACCAAAACGGGAGACGGACGCTCAACTCATTCAGCCATCCTGTCTGGTCAGTTCTATAAAAGTATTATGCATTCGTTGTGTATGCATTATATGGTATTACATGGTTATAGACTTTTCTTTAGACATTTCTTTTCCTTTTTTCTAAAAAAAAAAAAAAGAAAAGATAGTGTAGTAGTCTGCACTGACCTCTCAGGCAAGGAGCCGCATGGACAGGTAGGCGTGTGGTGATATCAGGGAGCCTATGTGGTGTAATGGTTAGCACACTGGCCCGGAATGCAAAGAGATGTGTGTTCGAGTCCCTCTCTAGGCGCAATATTTTCCATTTTCAACACCACCATGACAATATTTTACATCACCTGTGAAATTCCGTCCAGTACTTCTATCTAAGAGTATGTCATTAGCAAATGGGCCATTTGAGCTCCACACCAGTAAGTGGGTACTAGCAAAGACCCTATAATACTAAGACGGCTCACTCCCTATCTCTCCCATGGTAATGTAAATTTTGCAGTGCCACCTTGTGGTGGGTTTGATCAGCCGGCTGCTGGTTGGTGTTTCACATGTAAACACATACACTTATATTATGCATGAGATAGGTAAGTAGGAATACACATCAATATGAAATTGCTATGAACAAATACACATCATCATCAGCAGCATCATCATCATCATCGCCATCATCACACATCTTTCACATTCATATACATATAATATAGCACCTGTTTAACCAAGAGAACAGCCAGCGCACCAAGTGGTGGGTTTGATCATTTTGATTACACAGTAGGGGCTGAGTGAGCCGTCTTAGTATTATATGGTCTTTGGTACTAGTCTGCCTGGTCCCATTACACCGACGATCCCATCGCTATTACCGGGCGCGGTGGCCGAATCTGTAGAGCGCGGGCTTCGCATGCGGAAGGTCGGGAGTTTGGTTCCCGGTCGCGTCAAAACAGTGATTTATGAAATTGCTATTCATCACTTCCTAGCCAGGCGCTCTGCATTAATAGGATAGGGCAAGGACTGGTTAGCTCAGTGTGAGGATGATGTGACTGAGTGGGATATTGGGTGATGCTGCCGGCAGCCTGGTTTCCCAGTGGGGCAGCACTATAAAGTTGCCATGAGTGCGCACTGTCACAAGTCGGTGCCCGTCCTGATATGACATTACATGTTGCCAGGATGTAAAACCCCAACAACCAAATCAGTGTCAGGATAACTCAGTGTCAGGACTGGTTAGCTCGGTGTCAGGATAATGTGACTGAGTGGGATATTGGATTATGCTGCTGGTGGCCTGGTCTCGCAGTGGGGCAGCATTATGAAGTCGCCATGCATGCGCACTGTCACAAGTCGGTACCCGTCCCGATATGACCTTAGATATTGCCAGGATGTAAAGCTCCAACAACAACCAACCAACCAACATTGCGGCTTTGTGCATGCCCCTTTGGACAACTCAGCGTCTGCCGTCTCTATTTTGATATTACTTCAAAGGCGCCATTTTGAGAAGCTTCTCAACTGGCAGCACCATATAAGGATGGCCTCACACTGCCACGCCTTAGCGCGTCACACCACCTTGTGTCTCAACGTACGTGACACACCAATCACAGCCCGTGTAGGCAGTGGGCGCGCGCCTGCCGCCATGAACTACTTGGGTGACCTACATCTGTGACCTACATCGCGAGTAGATGGTGCTGAAGGCTGCCACGCCCCAGTTACCAGTTCCAGGAGACATCTGATGATTTAGATTTTTGTTTAGAACATGACACTGCGTTTGTGTGCTAAGACTTGCTTTAGAATGTGACTGTGCTCTTATGTGGAGATGTTGGAGGTTGTGGACCTAGTTGCATGACCTAGATAGGTGACCTACATTTAGCGTGTCAGCTGAGACGAGGTGTGTGTTTGTGTCCATGGCGCACACCTGTTGGTTGGAACCTGAGGTGCTGGGAGAGCGTGTAAATGACTCTGGCAGATCCATACGCGCTTTATATGTATAGGGAGGGCTGCATGGCTGCAGACGCAGAACGTTGACAACCACATTGGGAAACCATATTGGGACACCGTATTGGGATGCCACCATATTGGGATGCCACCGTATTGGGATGCCACCGTATTGGGATGCCACCGTATTGGGACACCGCATTGGGACACCGCCTTGGGACACCACATTGGGACATCGTATTGACACACTGAATTGGGACAACAGGTTAAGACATCAGGTTATGACACATGATTGCGACCCAAATTGAGACTGGATTGGGACACATGATTGGGACACCCAATTAGAACACCACATTGGAACATAGGATTTGTATACCACATTGGAACATTGGGCTATAACATGCGATTGAGCCCCAGATTGGGACACCACATTGGGAACCTGATTGGAACATCGAATTGGTTCACCACTTTGTGACACCAGATTAGGACACCTATTAGGAACATTGGATTGAGGTGCTGTGTGACACTGGTTTGGGACACCAGTTTTTGACACCAGTTTTTAACACCAGCTCGTGACACTGGTTTGTGGCATCAGTTTGTGACACTGGTTTGTGACTTCACACTGATACACATGTAGATTTCACATTGGTACATGTGTAGATTTCACATTGGTACGTATGTAGATTTCACATTGGTAGATGTGTCGATTTCACATTGGTAGATGTGTAGATTTCACATTTGTACATGTGTAGATTTCACATTGGTACATGTGTAGATTTCACATTGGTACATGTGTAGATTTCACATTGGTACATGTGTAGATTTCACATTGGTACATGTGTAGATTTCACATTGGTACATGTGTAGATTTCACACTGGTACATGTGTAGATTTCACACTGGTACATGTGTAGATTTCACATTGGTACATGTGTAGATTTCACATTGGTACATGTGTAGATTTCACATTGGTACGTGTGTAGATTTCACACTGGTAAGTGTGTAGATTTCACATTGGTACATGTGTAGATTTCACATTGGTAGATGTGTAAATTTCACGTTGGTACATGTGTAGATTTCACATTGGAACATGTGTAGATTTCACACTGGTACATGTGTAGATTTCACATTGGTACATGTGTAGATTTCACATTGGTACATGTGTAGATTTCACACTGGTAGATGTGTAGATTTCGCATTGGTACATGTGTAGATTTCACATTGGTAGATGTGTAGATTTCATATTGGTACATGTGTAGATTTCACATTGGTATGTGTGTAGATATCACATTGGTACGTGTGTAGATGTCACACTGGTACATGTGTCAATTTGAGATTAGCAATACATACAACAGTGTTTCCTGTATTCGTCAAATAATTGATTTAGTGTGGTTTTCCGTCCTGGCAACATCCAAGGTCAATCTCATGACAGTTACCTACCGGTTTACCACTGTATGCGTGCATGGTGGCTTTTGAGTATTGCACCATTGGGATACCATGGGGCTCTGACCCAATCAATATCTTACTCAGTCATATTACCCGGACACTGAACCAAATAAGCAGTCCTGACGCTATCCTAGTAAAACCAAGCCTGGCACTAGGTATTTTGTATTCAGTTTGACTTGGTCGAGATTCGATCCCACCTTGAATCGAGTGTGTATGAAGTGTGGTATATTCGTCAAGGAAACCAGGAGTAATGTACACAGAAGAGTGCAATTAACCAGAGTTGTCTCAGGAGAGCTGTGTTTGTTGTCCAATGTGACAAGAATGACATCTGACAATGACGTCATCTCGTCGGTGATGCCACACCATGTGAAGCGATGCCGCAAAATCGGTGACGTCATAACCTGTGTAGTTACATCATCAAGTTGATGATCTCATAAATCGCAGAGGTAGATCGTCAAATCTGTGATGTTATAGCCGATACAGTTATGTCATCAAGTCGGTGACGTAATAAACCTATGTGGTTACGTCATAGCTTAGGGGGCATCACGATGGGACAGTGTTGTTTCGGTTTGCCATATAAGAAGTATGAAGTTTACGGTGAGTTGCGCCATGTTGGATCCCTCATTTTGATCTGAGACCACTTATTCGCGAGTATATGAAATCAAAATGGCAACATAAATGGGGCGAGTATCGAAACAATAAGTTGCATAGCATCAGCACATGCATTGAAGAACATCCACAACATCATGCTGGGTGTTGGCGGGACCAAGTAGTCCTCGCATGATGCGGCAAAGGCCACTGACTCATGCATTTTTGTTCTCGAGAGAGAGAGAACCCTCCTCTCCTCCCCCCCCCCCCCCCCCCCCCGCCCCGTCCTGAGTTGATTGGGTGTCAGTGCCTACTGACACTCAGACACATTCTGCTAAAGTGTGTAGATTTCATGACCTCATTTCAACACTGTGTAAAGACTAGGTCTCCATAAAGTAAAGTTGAATCCTTCCTCCAACTAATAGATTTACCACTCGTTGTGGTCACCAGTATGTAAAGTCTACGGCTCGAATCTCTGGTTGTGTAGGCAGGCTATAGTGAAACCAATACAGACAAAGAGAAAGGAAGAGTATAAAGTGTGAAAGACGAGAGAGAGTCAAGCCCTCTGGTTTATTATTTATATGGTTACATGGGTTCATTGTAGAGTATCACCCCCCACCCTTTTCCCCCCAATGGGAAACAAGCATTCTTAGCTCTACCAATAGGGATCCAGCATTCCTGGTCCCCATGGTTACCAGTAGTCTGCCCACCACCACCACCACCACCAAGTTGTGTGGCTCCCCTGGCCACCACCTGCCTTGAGCCTGAGTGTGGTGATCCTGACTAGCAGAGGGGGGGAGGGGGCAGGCTCTGAGTGCCCTTTACACACAGCACCGACAGCACCAATATGTCTATTTACCAATCAATCAAGCACCAACAGCGCCTACATATACACATACATGTGCCTGGTCATGTATACCCGATCAGTAATAGAACATTTGCACTCCCCCCACCAATGCATTAAATCAGAATATTGTACAACTGTTTTAATGTAAATAACATGTAAGCCCGATTTACGAGTCTAAAGTACAAACAAATCTTAAAGTTCCTAAGAACAACTGGGTTGTATCAGCACCTGTAATTTTAGCTATGTTTTGTAACTTTAATTTTGCTGTCAATTGACGTAAATTTAACCACCTCAAAATTGCAACACAGGTAAAATTTGTGATAATTTGACATTTCAAATTTCATATAAATTTCAATGTAGGCATGTGATTAATAAGACTAACCAAATAGATTTACCACTCGCTTTTCACTGTGAATATGACCTTTACTGCTGACATGGTGTTAAACCATCAACAATCAATCAATCGGTGAATGATTAGAATTCAGTTGGATTAGAATCCACGAATTGGAACAACACAAAAACAGTATTTATAATTATGGACTTTTATTAGTCTTAAGTTCTTGGTTACAGAGTCTTTTCCTTGATTGCGGCATGAGGCTAGAGACACTTATAACCCTATTCCTGTGTTATTATTGTTGGGTGGGTGGGATGGTAAATTTAGTAGGTGAGGTGTCATCTTCAGGCTCCCGTGTCAAAGTAGCTTGAGCCACAATGTGCAGCCGCTTTTATAGAGAATTTTGTCTTAGCTGGGAGGGGGCATATGTAATTAGTTTAATAAAGCTACGATAGGTGGAGAAGGATCGCAGCCTTGTTTACGGGGTGGCTACCGGCTTAGTGCCCAAAAACACGCTGTCAGCGTTGTACACATTATTTTAACATAGTTTCATCGAGATCCGCTAGTCGGCAGCAGTATCTATGCGTCCTTAAAGACCTGTCACACTACAGCTTGCGACCACTTTGCGACTACCTTAGACCAAAGAACCGACACTCACAAGTGACATCCTTGCTACCAAAACAATGGCGTCACTGATGAGTGTGGGTTCTTTGGTCTAAGGTGGTCGCAAAGTGGTCGTAAGCTGTAGTGTGACTGGGGTATCACAGTTACAAGCACACTATCAGGCCTGTGTCCGCGCGTCCAATTACCCGTGTTGCATAAGCATCACGGACAATGCTTTTGACCAGATTTTGACCAAAAATCCCAGTCGCTGGCAACCAGCTTGAGACAAAAGCAAAACAAAAAGGCTGGAAAAACAATAGTCGGCCATCGGTCGGTGACAAGTCGGTGACCGATAATAAGACCTTTTCCACATAGCATGTGGCACACTGCCATCAGAAATAGCGGGTTGATGGTGGAAATCCTGTATAATACCCTTTCCATAGAGCATGCTACATGCCCATCAGATAGCGGGTTGATGGTGGAAATCCTCTATAATACCTTTTCCATAGAGCATGCAACATGTCCATCAGATAGCGGCTTGATGGTGGAAATCCTGTATAATACCTTTTCCATAGAGCATGTTACATGCCCATCAGATAGCGGGTTGATGGTGCAAATCCTGTATAATACCTTTTCCATAGAGCATGCTACATGTCCGTCAGATAGCGGGTTGATGGTGGAAATCCTCTATAATACCTTTTCCATAGAGCATGCTACATGTCCGTCAGATAGCGGGTTGATGGTGGAAATCCTCTATAATACCTTTTCCATAGAGCATGCTACATGTCCATCAGATAGCGGGTTGATGGTGCAAATCCTGTATAATATCTTTTCTATAGAGTACGCTACATGCCCATCAGATAGCGGGTTGATGGTGGAAATCCTCTACAAGACCTTTTCCATAGAGCATGCTACATGCCCATCAGAAATAGCGGGTTGTGGTGGAAATCCTGTATAAGACCTATTCCACGGTGTATGCGACTATGGGTTGGAAGTGGAACAGGTCTATTGAGCGGCTCTGATTCTAGAGTCCCTTTTTCTTGTGTTCGCTCCTCGTCAGGTAATAACGGCTGACCAATAACTAAGGCCAAATTTTAAAAAAGTTGGTGATCGTCCTTTTGAAATAAAAATAAGGGTCGGGCGGGTGGTTTATATATATATTTTTTTTTCTCAGTATTTCACTGGTCTCCTCGCCCTCCCCCCTAATAACTAATAAGTAACAACCAATAACCAATAACTGAGATGTGCTGACGCGTGTAAACCTTGCACTTGCAGAGAGCGGTGATGATCCTGCTGCACATGGTGCTCAGATGGAAGACCGCTTCTACAACAACAAATCGTTCCAGGTCAGTCCCAGTTATGGTGTTTGTTTCCGGGTCATTCTCTCAAACTGGGCACCGCATATTTGGTTTCCACGTTACGATAGTGATCTTTTTTCTTCTTCTTTTTAAATTTTTTTTTTTTTTTTTTGTTGGGTAGCGAGTCAAATAGTTATTGTTGCCTCAGTGTGATAAGCATATTAGCAATACTACGCATATTTAATTTAATCTATCCCACAAATTGTATTAAAGGTATTGCTTGTCTCATTTTGTGCTAACATGAAAATGTGAAAATATATACATCAACACCATGCATTTATGCAAACTTTTTTTCCTGTAAGACATCTTGTTTACTCAAATGTAATCAACATCTTGTTTTGAATTTGTTGTGTATGTTAAATGATGATCTGGATTTGTGCTCGATTTCCATGTTACACAAGTGATATTAAAGTTGCATAGTCCGAGAGATTTTCAACATTGGTCGTAATGCTTGCATTACGGTTGATTCGCGGCGGGAGAAGACCCCCCCTCCCCCCCCTTCCCGCTGTCGCTGACACCTCGCGGCTGACACCCCTGCCCTGACACCTGACCGCCTCTGCTCGCCCCCCCCCTCCCCCCCTGCCCCTCTGGTCGGCTTTCTCGTCTCCCCTCTCTCTCCTCCTTATAACCCCGGCCATCGCTGCCTCCAGGCATTCCTCCTCCAGACGCCTCCTGCTGCACCTCTCTTCTTTCCACCCACCCACCCTTCTCTTTTCTCCTCTTCCCCTTAAGGCGGAGGGCTCTTCCAGGCTCTCCCCCTCTCCCTCCCCCCCCCTAGCTGCTCTCTCGGACATTCATTTCCCCTCACTTCGATATATATCCTGCTCCCCCCCCCCCCTTGCATTGTGAGTTGTGCCTGATATTGTGAGTGTTTTATGAGTGATATTGTTCTCTTCCTGCCTAAACATGTTGTTCTTCCTGTAATAAAGCGTTTTCTTCCACCCCTACCCTGGTCGGGAAACAAATGACTTAGAAATTGATACTTGTCGGTTCCTAGCCAGGTGCTCGGCATGAATAGGATAGGGCAGGGACTGGTTGGCTCAGGGTCAGGATAATGTGACTGAGTGGGATATCAGGTCATGGTGCCAGCAGCCTGGTTTCCCAGTGAGACAGCACTATAAAGTCACCATGAGTGTGCACTGTCACAAGTCAGTACCCGTCCTGATATGAGCTTATATGTTGCTAGGACGTAAAACAAACAAACTTTCATCTTCCACCCATGCTCTTCGTTCTTCTTCCGTTGCATATCAAATTGTTGTTATTTTCTTAGGTAAATATATTAGGTTGATCGCTATAATCAACATCACTTTAGTTTGAAGTAACTCTTTATTTAAAGCTGCATAGTCCGATGAAAACATAACATTTTCAAAACCAAAACAATTATCTACATTTGATTGTACATATCTAACTTAGATGCTGGTGCACTTATTAAACATTTGTCGTCACATATAAGGGGATACTGAGTCAATTAATAGAACCTGTTACTGCAGAAGCCTATGGTGATAGAGTTTTGGCAAGCTTGCCAAAATTAATTTAGCATGTTTCCATTTCAAATATCTCAAAAGTTTGCCATTTTAAATAAAAGTTACTTCAAACTAAAGTAAGGTAGATTATAATGATCAACCTAATATGTTTATCTCAGAAAATGAGAGAAACTCAAAACCATCGGACTGTGCAGCTTTAAGATCAATAACTTAAGAGATAATTGAAGTGTAAATATGCCAAATTAATGCTCTTACCTCATAGGTTTAAGCAGTAACAGATTCTATTTAATTGACTTAGTACGCACGTCCTTCTATGTCGCAACAAATGTTCAATAAGTACATCAGTTTATCATGTATAATCAAATCTAGATAATTGTTTTTGTTTTGAAAATGTGATGCTTCATTGGACTATGCAGCTTTAATTGCCAATGTGGTTTTTTATAACGATTTTTTTTTTTAAAGATTTTTTTTTTTGATTTTTTTTTTTACAGAAACCTGACGTTGACTCAAACGACTCCAGCCAGCAGGAGGCTGCCTTGAAGATTCAGACCAAGTATCGCCAGTTCCACGCCAAGCAGGAAGTGGAGGCAAAGCGCAAAGAAAAGGCTGCGGTCAAAATACAGGCAGGCTTCCGCGGCTGGGAGGATCGTAAGAAAGTTGATGAAATGAAGTAAGTTGTGTCTGAGTTATTTTATTATTGTTATTATTTTGGTTTATTGAACCAGACGTGAAGGCAAAATGAGTTGGGTGGAGCGTCTGATTGATTGATTGATTGATTGATTGATTGGTGTTTTCTTTACGCCATGTCGGCAGCATAGGCCATATTCACGGCGAGAATTGTTTTTGTTTTTTTATTCAACCATCGCTTTTACAGAATGCAAAAGCACAGAATCAATTTTGTGTCAGTACACTGGATTTAAAAAGCTCACAGTTACATAATTTGTGGCTAAAGGAAATAGAATTAAGATAAAAGTTAAAGGTTGTTAATTGATCTAATTGGTTTAATGGACTATATGTGATGATATAGACCAGCTGCCCTTAAAAAGGCTAAAATGTTTTCTTGTTTTACTTTTGTGAAAAGGTTGTGCATGCTGCTTGCAATGTTGGCGCAGGGCCAAGAAATCGACCTCCCATTCTGCCTCCCATTCTGCTAGGTCGCGGAATTTAACATCCACCCCCTCCCGCCGCCTTAGTCAAGTCAAACCAATGACGTAACAATTTATACTTCCCGCTACCTAGCCTGGCGCTCGGTACTATTAGGATAAGGCAAGGAGTAATCAAATGAGGAAGACCAATTGTCCACGATTCAAATTTCCCCTGCTTCATCAACTAATGTATCAATAACAAAAAATGTTTTAGTCAGTTGAATAATTCTTTGTTTGCACTAATACGCTGGTCTTCCAGCCATAATATGACTGCATGACATAGTTTTAATGTAAATAGCATATGAGACCCCTTTTCCCTGTCCTGATTGAGCATATATGTTGCCAGGACGTAAACCTCCAACAACCAACCAACCTCGTTACCAGTGTAAGGCACAAACAAATTCTAGAGTTCCTAAGAACGTTACAGTTACAACTAAGAACTAAGAACTGTAACAGTTACAGGTATTCTAAAGGCCACCCTTGCCCTGACCCCTGACCCCTGCACATACATATGAAGAGTTCAGGCGCAAAACCCCGTAAATGCCAATCAAAAAATTGATATAAACATTGGAACCAAACCTTCAACAATCTTAGTTGTTTTCATTCCTACCTGTTTGTGCATTGTTCCTTAATTATTTCAACATAAGAACAGTGGAATTAGTTAAAATAAAAGTTATTTTCAGATAACAAATCTGTTATTTAAACTTGATTTTTGAACTGGCATTTACGGGGTTTTCCCACATGAACTCTTCATATATACAAATGGTCTCAAATGCACTGCTTGGCCCAGCACGCTAAGCCCCCTTACCACCCCTCTGTCAATGCCCATTACATATATAGTACCTAACATTTTCCCTTGAAGACCAGTCACATATAAATCCCCACTACAATCTCAGACCTCCATTCCATCCCTCAAATCATACAATACAAAGAACTAACAATTACTAATTAAATGACTCAAACAATATTGCAAAAATTAACATCATAGACATTGACATCCAGTGTTCTGATTTACTTAACTTTTGTCTGTCACCGTCATACCTTTTCCTTCAGTATATAATGACCTACATTTAAGGGTAAATCAGTGTAGGTATTTAGTAGATACCAGCATATTAATTGTGATTAAATCCACTGATTTGCATATATACTGTGTATGTATTTGAAAATAGGTATATATATATTTTTGATATATTTCTTTACAAAAAAGGAGAGAAGGAAAAAATGTTTAAAGACAATTCTAGAACCATGCAATACAAATTCACTGAATGCATGATACTTTTATTGGACTGGAATTGTACACAGTTACTACTACAGCTGATACTTCATTTATGATTCTTTTAGTATCAAACAGGATTTGCATGCAGTTACTATTACAACTGATAGTAGTTTCATTTATGTATTAAGGAATTAATTGTAATGTACGGCCGGAAGACCAGTGCTGTTATTCAAATTTAAGCTCTTCAAAATAGCATCATATATATATGAGTCAGCCTCACGAAAATGGGCCAATTGGTGGTTTATTTATGATGTCGGCGTCGCAATTCTTAAAGTGTAGTGCATTTCTTTGTTTATATTAAATTATCCTAGAAACAAATAAGGTTGTTGTATTTTCTCTACCTTTACATTCAGGATAAATTTAAGGACTTTGCAATACCTCTGTCAATGCTAAACTATAATTATGCCGTTCAACGCCGACATCCAATGCTCCACGCCGACAACTTTAACAGATGTCGGCGTCGCAATTCTTAAAGTGTAGTGCATTTCTTTGTTTTATATTAAATTATCCTAGAAACAAATAAGGTTGTATTTTCTCTACCTTTACATTCAGGATAAATTTAAGGACTTTCCAATACCTCTGTCAATGCTAAACTATAATTATACTGTTCGATGCTGACATCCAATGCTCGACGCCAACAACTTTCCTGAATTGGCCTATTTTCGTGATCCTGACTCATATATATTTTTAATATAAACATTATTTAAATGGACTCAGGAAATGTGTTATGACAAACACATACCTGTTGATGAGGAGCTATTTTTATCTGGCATAATTTAGTTCATCAGAATTCACTTGGTTATTTAACCCCACCAATTTTGTTTGGAAATATAATAAACCAACCCTGCTTCCTAACAGCTGCCCCAACAACATCCCTCCTCTCAAGTGCAGGCTTCCCGGGTGTAAGGTCGAGAGTTCGATTCCCGGACGAGTCCAACCAACGACTTACAAAATTGATACTTGTCACTTCCTATCCTGGCGCTCGGCATCAGTAGGATAGGGCAAGGACTGGTTAGCACAGTATCAAGATAATATGACTGAGTGGAATATCAGGTCATGGTGTTGGTGGCCTGATCTCACAGTGGGACTATCACAAGTCGGTACCCAGCCTGATATGACCTTATATGTTGCAAGGACGTAAATCTCCAACAACCAACCATTCACCCATCACTCCTCTCGATCCCTCCCTTTACCAAACTGACTTCTAACAAACCCATTGACTGCTAACCCATTCAAACACTATTTCTCCGCAGACACCTGCTTCTCTCCCCCTGCCCCGCGAGAACTTAAATCATAATTCACGACACGGAGACAGACTACTATAATATGGGCCTTTATTTCAAATAAGTGTAGTTACAAGTTCAGGCTAAGTTAAGAGTAGGCTAGAGGTAGTAAGTTTGAGTCCATAAGTTTGAGTCCGTTCATCGACCAGGCACTCAACCCCAACAATTGACTGTTCATTATGCGGGTGAGTTGGTGGTGAATTTTGGAGATCGGCTCGTCTGGTCGGACCGGCATCTTGAATGGAAGTGCTGTTAGCAGTAGATGCGCTGGAAGATGCGCCGAAAGTCACTAGGCTAGTGAGGTACCGGTTAAGATGATAGGTGGCAGCCCAAGTTGTCCTCTCCCCGTGCCAGAATTACCCATGTTGCAAAAGTAAAGAGGGTAATTCTCGATGCACCTGCATTAACTAATGTGCAATGCAGATTGCTTCCGCTAGATTACCACCAATCTAGAGTATGTGAAACAAACAATTGGCGCATAATTTCGAATTGTGGTTGCTTCGGGCGGGAAGCCAGGGACCCACCACGCCCCAAGCGGCGAACACTCACACCTATCGAAACCTCCCCCGGCCGTTAGACATTCAGTTTCGATCCTCCATGCTGGGAACATTTCACCACACCCACCCACCCTCTTTTTTAAGGACTACTACGTAGGGGTCGGCTCCGGCGGCCTCAGAGCCTCCGGCCATCCAAGACGCCCCTCTCGACATCGACGAGATCGACTGAGAGACCCCCATTGTGTAGCCCTCCCTCACTGTGCTAATAAAATTACTTTACTCCCAGCAGGTCTCCGGCTTCCTTGCTCGAATCAAATACGGTAGACAAAAGCAAAAAAAGCAAAGCGTAAATATAATGTCCCCAACGCATGCTTTCCCTATTCTCAGACTCGATCCTGTTACTAACATTTATTGTCCTGAAATGAATCGAGCAAATGTGATTGTAGCTATGGCTGGAATACTGGTGTTCTGGTGTTGATGATTATTGTATTCCGATGATTGATTGATTGATTGATTGATTTAACCCCCAATAGCCGATGTCTACTTTTTGTACTAGGGGGTCGTTAAACAAACAAAAAAGAACGAAGCACACACAAAAGATTGATTGATTGCTAATGGTGTAATGTCGTGTCAGCAGCAAAGGCCATATTCACAGTGAAAAGCTAATGGTATCTATTCTGTCGGTTTTGTCAATCACAATCACAGTCACATGCCTACCTTGAAATTTACACAATGTTTCGAGACGGTCACTTCCATGTCAAATGATAACAAAATCCATCTCTGATGCAATTTTGAAATTGTTTGACTAGCGTCAACTGACAGTTAAATCTAACTAACTCTGATGAAGAAAATATTTACGTTAAATGAGTAAAGTAAAGGCTCTATCACACATCACCGGATTGGAGAAACAGAATGAAACCGAACAAAGCCCGTTGATATCCGGCAAATTCCGGTTTGTGTCCGTTGCATATCCATTGCATATCCATTGATATCCGCCCCAATCCATTACAAGTTTTGAGCATGCACAAAACATGTAACGGATTATCCGGTTATTATCCGTTACTGTCCATTCCCCGTCTGTTCCCATCTGTTCCAGTCCGTTCCCATACGTTACATGTCCATTGCCATTCGTTAAAGTTCTTTTTGTATTCTGAATTGTCCGTTAATACATTATCAACAGTTTACCGTCCGTTACCCATCCGTTACCCGTCCATAACCTGTCCGTTAAATAATCGATACATTTCAAGTCCGAATAACACCGGACTAGAATATTCTTTGTCTGGTTCTTTCCGTTGCTCAATCCGCCATAGTGTGACAGGCACTTTAAGCATTGATGCTTGTGGTACAATGCAAGGCAGGTCTCAAGATTGCACTTGGTATTTGGTTTATTTTAATAGCGACTGGGGGTGGGGAGGGCGGGGGTGGTGGCTGATTCTTAGTGATGTAATCAGTCTTAGACTCTGAAAATGACAAACCACACTAAAATATTTCTGATTATCCTAAATGTGCCAAAAGTAATTATCCTATTGTTAAAGCCCAAAGGACAAAGGATTTAACAACTCAGAGTGTTTCAACTTCCAGATAATTAAGTTGATTTATATGATTTAAAAAAAAAAGAATTGTTATTTAAAGCCCATGATCACCGACCGGGCGCGGTGGATTAATCGGTCGAACACGGGCCTCGTGTGCAGAAGGTCAGGGGTTCGGTTGATTCAAACCAACGACTTATCAAATTTATACTCGTCGCTTCCTAGCCTGGCGCTCAACATTAATAGGATAGGGCAAGGACTGGTTGGCTCAGTGTCAGGATAATCTAACCGAGTGGGATATCAGGTCATGGTGCTGGTGGCCTGGTCTCCCAGTGGGGCAGCGCTTTAAAGTCGCCACCAGTGTGCACTGTCACAAGTCGGTACCCGTCCTGATATGACCTTAGATGTTGCCAGGACGTAAAACTCCAACAACCAACCGATCACTGATAGAAGCTTTTTCTCCCATTTTATTTATGTGTTTCTGGAAAATTGCTACATTTGATCTTTGTGCCTCGCTTTGCAGGAAAGGCTCAGACACACGGGAGGGCTCGGGACCGGAACCGGAAGAGGAAATTGACATCGACCTCAATGACCCGGAAGTAGCTGCGGCTGCCGCCAAGATCCAGGCCGGGTTCAAAGGTCATAAGGCCCGACAGGAAGTGAAGCAGCGACAGGAGGACAAGAAGTTGCAAGAAGAGGTGTGTATTGGGCTTTTGTCTGTTTCACGGCTTAGGTTTCTACAGAGATTGTAGCAGCATTTGAAGAGGGCTGCTCTATGTTGTATATGTGTGTGTGTGTATATATATATATATACACATGTGTATATATATTACAGCAAAACCCAAACCGATGAGATCCTCTTTAAAAAATATAATTATGTTTATATATATATATATATATAAGTTATGTCTATATAATTATGTATATATGTTATACCAGACCTCTTTATACACACTATATATATATATATAATGTGTGAAGAGTTCTGCTATAACATACATACATAGTTATATATATATATATATAAATTATAGCCGAACCCAAAACAGGTGAGGAGATCCGCTTTAAAAGAACAAAATAAAGCCCTTCCTGATATGACTTCAGATGTTGCTAGGACGTAAAACAACAACAAACAAATTAAATAAAGCACTGATGTATGTGTGGGGGTTTTCTTTCCTTAACATTTTTATTCTTTTTAATATATATATATACATATATATTTAGTGAAGAGTTCTGCTATAAATAGCTGTAGAGTTCTACTATAATATATATCATTTTGTATATTTGATAAATTTATATATATATATATATATATATATAACAGAACTTTCCACACACAGATATATATATATGTATATGTGTGTATATATATAGATGTATAAAATATTATGCGGATATATATAGGCGGAATGTATCCTTGATTATTATTGATATATAAGCGGATCTCCTCATCGTTATTGTGTGTGATTTTTGTGCTTCTTTTTCTTCTTATTTTTGGTTGGGAGTTTTGGGGTATTTTTTGTGGTTGATGTGGTCGGTGGGATTGAAGTGGGCATTTATATTTTTGAGGTAACAAGTAGCACATCGCTAATGGGGGCTTTATATAGCCCACCAAGCCAGCAGTGGTCACGCATAGCAATGCACAGCAGTGCATAGCAATGCACAGCAGTGCAAAGCAATGCACAACTATACATAGCAGTGCCCAGCAGTGCATAACAGTGTACAGCAGTGTATAGCAATACCCAGCAGTGCATAGCAATTCACAGCAGTGCCTAGCAATGCCCAGCAGTGCATAGCAATTCACAGCAGTGCTTAGCAATGCCCAGCAGTGCATAGCAATGCACAACTATACATAGCAGTGCAGAGCAATGTCTTCTTAAATAAGTCACACTTTAAAATTATGAGCGACACAATTTTTAATATAAATTTTCACACGCAAATTATCTCATTATAAATTATCTAGACTTTTAACGTTGCATAGTCCGATAAAAGCATAACAAATTTAGAGCAAAACACTTATCTAGGTTGGAGCGTACGTATCCAACTTAGATACTGGGGCACTTATTGAGGGCTAGATTCTTATTATTGCTTCAGAGAAGGGGGGGGGGGCACCAAATTAGGGGGGGGGGGCACCAAATCAATTTAATAGAACCTGTTACTGCTGAAGCCATTGGGATCAGCGATTTGGCAAGTTTACGCCAACATTAATTTTTGCATGTTTGCGCTTCAAATATCTCTGAAGTTAGTCGTTTTAAATCAATGTTGCTTCAAGCTTAATGTAAGGTCCATTATAATGGTCAACCTAATACATACCTGCCAACTATTACGATTTGGGCGGAATAATTATGATTTTTTTATTCTCATTCCGCCCTACGAATTATAAACATATTATTCCGCTTTTTCAAAATCAAATTAATTTCTTTAATAATGTGCCTAAAATGTCTCTGAAAATGCACCAGAATGCACCATTTTTTATGTATTTTTCAAATTTTTCCGGGGGGGGCATGGCCCCAGACCCCCCTAGAATGCTTGCGCGCCTCGCTTCGCTCAGATGGATTTCTGTTATTAGGATTTTCGTTTAACAAAAGTTGGCATGTATGCTAATATATATATATATATATCTCAGAAAATGACAGAAACTCAAAACCATCGGACTACGCAACTTTAAACTAAATGAACAAGAATTGCTATCTAAATTCAAAGTAATGAATGAGAAATCAATAGTGTGACTTATCAAATATATTCATTATTGCTGGGAATTCTGTCAGTATTTCTTCTAGATTTGAATGGGTGATTTCTGCTTAACAGTAGAGGTAGGGTATTTTTTTAGAGTATTTCTCGTTACCATGAATACTTTCTTCTGGTTTACAATGAAATTTATGCCAAGGATTAATTTGATTGTCGAAGCTTAAATCTGATGAAATTTGTGTTCATGCGTTAAGTACTGCGCGATTTGTAATAAATGGACATAAACTGCAGTGCTCACTGACCTACTTAGCAATTTGATACAGTGCACTGTAGATAGCACTATAAAGGAAATGGCGATCGACTGTTACTGAAGTGTGCAAGCAGTCACCTAGGTGGCGCCACCATAGAGTGGCTGGCTCACCCTGGTGGAAATCAGTGGTACCTCACGTGGATAGACGAACTGATTGTGTTTGCATTACAGATTTGATATTCATATAAGTTTTTATATGTTGGCATTTATGTTTGCGCATTGATTCAAATACATCCTGTTGCTGTAGCTAGTATTTTTATAACCCTGTGACTCCACTTACACATACATTTGGATACTAATAGTGTTTACGTAGAACCTGTCATGTTTGTTAGATTATAAGAGCGACGTTCATAGAAGTAGCATGTGCTTTATCGATCCTGCAAAGGTACAATAGCGCTTTGTGTTAAATCGACTTACTCATAGACTTATACTCTCCATCGTAGGACTTTGTGAACACATCAACACCCATATCAATCATAAATATACATGACCGGGAAGATAACTGCAACATCGAATGAATTGACCTTAGATGTTGCTAGGACGTAAAACAAAACAAAAAGCAACACCGAATGTCATCAACTAAATATCTCTGGATTGGTTTTACTAACTGTTTTTGAGTTATAATTCCATTTCTGGTGTCATGAACAATATCACACCCACCTAGGTTTGATATCATGTGATACTGCACTGGGTATGATGGTTTGATATCAATTATCATATAATTACCTGCATTACCTCATAATCTCAGGTGATATGCCATCTGAGCAAATTGGGGCGAAAGCCTGATATCATGCAATAAGCCGATGTTCAGAGATGGTAGCTTGATATAAGGGTTGATGTGCATTGCTGATAGTGAAATGTTGGTGAACTGTTAAGAAACTGGTAGACGAGTTAGTTAGTACAACAGTTGTGTGTAGAGATAACTGCATCTAGTTTGCGCTAGTCTCTTTTAACAAAGTTATTCTTGTAAACAATGCTCTTTTCTGTTTTGATAAAGAGGTAGCCATAGCTAACATATAATTATATATCATGCACATATATATGTCATACATACACATATATACTATAAATATGGTATATATATGTATATAGTATATAAAGTAATTTTAGTATGTATAGTATTACTGTATAATATATATAGTATGTGTATGTATGAAATATATGTGTTTATGATTTTTTATCTTTAGTTTGTTGGTACATTAGTTGATCAAGTAGGGGAAATATAAATAATTGATCTTCTCACTCCTCTGCTCCTTTCCCTATCCTAGATAGAAAGGTCATTAGGGCCGAATGACCTTAACAGCCACAGCTTGACTCCAGAGGCCCTCAGCCTTGATAGAGCGTTAGATAACTCATCAAAAATAGGTTGTTTTAAGATATAAAAACGTGAATAATCATATCCGATTATACTAATTCTCATTAATTAAAGTTGTATCAGTCGCGTTACTACCCCTTTAAAACCTGAAATCAAACATAAATGCATTTTATAACTGCATAACTTTATTTTTTTAAGAGAACACAGATATTTTTAAGACACAATCACATTGTATCCTTTATAGAGTAGATTCTTGGTGAGTGCCCACAAGTTGTGGGTAAGTAAATAGAAATCTAAATTCCCCACTTCCTGTGAGTAAGTAAGTAGAAATCTAAATCCCCCACTTCCTGTGAGTAAGTAGATATCTAAATCCCCACTTCCTGTGAGTAAGTAACTAGAAAATTAAATTCCCCACTTCCTGTGAGTGAGTAAGTAGAAATCTAAATTCCCCACTTCCTGTGAGTAAGTAAGTAGATATCTAAATCCCCCACTTCCTGTGAGTAAGTAAGTAGAAATCTAAATTCCCCACTTCCTGTGAGTAAGTAAGTAAGTAGATATCTAAATCCCCCATTTCCTGTGAGTAAGTAAGTAGACATCTAAGTCCCCCACTTCCTGTGAGTAAGTAAGTAGAAATCTAAATTTCCCACTTCCTGGGAGTAAGTAAGTAGATATCTAAATTCCCCACTTCCTGTGAGTAAGTAAGTAGAAATCTAAATTCCCCACTTCCTGTGAGTAACTAAGTAGAAATCTAAATTCCCCACTTCCTGTGAGTAAGTAAGTAGAAATCTAAATTCCCCACTTCCTGTGAGTAAGCAAGTAGAAATCTAAATTCCCCACTTCCCGTGAGTAACTAAGTAGAAATCTAAATTCCCCACTTCCTGTGAGTAAGTAAGTAGAAATCTAAATTCCCCACTTCCTGTGAGTAAGTAAGTAGAAATCTAAATTCCCCACTTCCCATGAGTAAGTAAGTAGAAATCTAAATTCCCCACTTCCTGTGAGTAAGTAAGTAAGTAGATATCTAAATCCCCCACTTCCTGTGAGTAAGTAAGTAGACATCTAAATCCCCCACTTCCTGTGAGTAAGTAAGTAGAAATCTAAATTTCCCACTTCCTGGGAGTAAGTAAGTAGAAATCTAAATTCCCCACTTCCTGTGAGTAAGTAAGTAAGAAATCTAAAGTCCCTACTTCCCGTGAGTAAGTAAGTAGAAATCTAAATTCCCCATTTCCTGTGAGTAATTAAGTAAAAAATCTAAATTCCCCACTTCCTGTGAGTAAGTAAGTAGAAATCTAAATTCCCCACTTCCTGTGAGTAAGTAAGTAGAAATCTAAATTCCCCACTTCCCGTGAGTAAGTAAGTAGAAATCTAAATTCCCCACTTCCTGTGAGTAAGTAAGTAGAAATCTAAATTCCCCACTTCCTGTGAGTAAGTAAGTAGAAATCTAAATTCCCCTCTTCCTGTGAGTATGTAAGTAGAAATATAAATCCGCTACTTCCTGTGAGTAAGTAAGTAGAAATCTAAATTCCCCACTTCCTGTGAGTAAGTAAGTAGATATCTAAATCCCCACTTCCTGTGAGTAAGTAAGTAGATATTGAAGTGTAACTAGATATCTAAGTTCCCACTTCCAGTGGGTAAGTATATATCTAAATCTTCACTTCCTGTGGGTAAGTAAGTAGATATCCAAATCCCGACTTGTATTGGGTAAGTAAGTAGATATTTAAGCACACAATTCCTGTGGGTAAGTCCCCACTTCCTGAGGATTAGAAAGCATATAAATGGAGTCGAACAAGTATATTTGTGGATCACTTTGATCTCTTTTTTTCATCTTCAAAGATTTTCTCTCCATTTATCTTGCTAAATGCTGTTAGTTAAATCAAATGTTAATGCATTCATGGGATATTTCACTATTGTATTTACATCCTGTACATGGTAAATTATATTTCTATTTCCCTAAGATTTCCGGTTTTTATACATTGTTCACAAAAGTGGGTCTTCTGAGTCAGAATAAGAATATTTAAATATGTTTGATTTTTTGCGTGTTTTTTTTTTGTAAGTGAAAGTTTATTCATGATGTATTATCCCCCATATAATATATATTATTTATTTACAGTAGGTAAATATTGATGTGTAATGACATTTTTCCTGCTTTTAATCTTAATGAGCAACAGAATATTTTAGAATTCGAGACACAATTAGAAAGTATAGAACTGTTCATGAACTTTAATGGATATAATTCATTGATTTGTAAAAGAGAAACCCATTTTTGTGAGTAATGAATGCCTTGAATAGATATAACATCTTTAGATTTTCAAATAATAAGACAATTCATTCATTGTATCCATTAATTGGTTATGCATGGTGAGAGAGTCCGGACCTGGAGACTTTGGGAGCATTCGACTGGGCCCTTTCTATCCGCAAGATTTACGGATGGAACAGATGGAGCCACATACACACATCCAAATCATCGGTATATGAATCCACTTCCGGTCCCAGTCGAATAGGAATTTGTTCGGAAATATTTTGATATTCGGATAGAGAGGCCTAGTCGAATGCCCCCATTTATTCTTCAGTTAGTTAGTGATGGGGCATGACATAATTATCATGCTTTTACGACTGTAAATAACTGTCGGTGAATGATGTCGCTTTGGTGGTTGAAGTAGTTAAGACTATGCCATCAACATCTATCGATAACCAGGGGTGACTCCCAGTCACACAGAGTTTGTGTGGATGTCACTTTTCCTGTGATGAAAAAGTATTCTGATGTTGGTGAAGTCCAGATCGTCTTAGTTAGTAATATACGCTGCCTCCAGGTTCTGTGGAACGAAGATGTTCTGAGGGGCCATTAAAATATTATGTAGCACTATTTTTGTCAAAATTAGAAACCTACCCCATTGTAACACTAGACCATACACCACATAACGCTTGGGCCTACACCCTCCTCACCCACTCTAAGCGCTATGTAATACTTGAATGGCCCTTTATAATACAAAACCTGAGCGACGCTTTGTGATTGGTACTTGTAGGGTTCCCTACTGTTTATTCCTCACCAGGGTGAGGACGCAATTCTAATACGAATAATCTTTATTTCAACACAGCGGCCTTCAATGGTTAAAGCGGCTGTCACATATCACCGGATTGGAGGAAACGGAACGAAACCGAACAGAGTCCATTGATAGTCCCGGTTGTGTCCGTACAAGTTTTGAACATGCACAAAACTTGGAACGGATGCTGCCGGATTGACGTCTATGGTTCTTGTCTGGTTTGAGTTTGTTTCGTCCGTTGGCTATCCATTCATGTCCGTTTCATGTCCATTCATCCAGTGGCTGTTGACACGATATCACAACATTTTAATACATTTTGATACTTATCACACCCGAACACCACCGGACTAGACAATTCTGTCCGTTGCTCAATCCGGTGATGTGTGACCGCCGCTTAACAGAACGTCTCTTGAATGAGGTGGTGTTTTTTTGTACAAATTGATGCAACTCAAGCGGTGTGTAACTTTATATTATGTCACCGGGAGTTAGAACTGCTTGGTGATAGCTTCCTTCTAGAATGACACCCTAACACTGTGTATCCATAGACTGTTCCCTTGTGGCATGTTGTGACCTTGTGATGCGCCACACGGACAATGAACATGTTCATTCTCTATGTTCCCGGTCAGTATGTCACACGTGTTGTGCACAAGGCCATACGGTCCCCAGGTTAAACCTATGGGAATGGCCACAAAGCAAAACACGGCTTCATTGTCTGTGTGGTGCGTCACAAGGTCATAAGCGAACACGGAACAAGGGAACATGCCACAAGGGAACAGTCTATGGACATGCGGCCTTAACATGCCTTCTCGCATACATTCCTTTCTACGTACCTTGTGGTAATTTAATTTCTGCATTAACCAGGTAATCTTACATATAGTGGTTGCAGTAGAGGTAGCGTTAGGACCTTCTTCTTTCTTGGTGCCGTGACCAGGTCATTTAATAAACATTTGTTTCTGTAGTGATAGAGCTTAGTTTCTATAGCAATAGAAAACGCTAGATCCGCAACCAGGGATTTACCACGTCAGTACATCGCTGTAGACTTGTTATGTTATATATACATTATGTATGCATATAACATATTCCAATATATTATAAGGATATCAGTACCTTTCTGTGCACCTGCTGGCATGGTATTATAGTTCTGGTCACGGCACCAATGTAATTATCATACATGCAGACATCTATATATATATATTTATGCACACTAAGACAATATTATATATGTAACCTTATATATATCATGATATATAAAGATATATAATGTTTTAATATATATATCATGATATATATAAATATATAATATGTTTTAATATATATCATGATATATATAAATATATAATATGTTTTAATATATATCATGATATATATAAATATATAATATGTTTTAATATATATCATCATATATAAAAATATATATAAGGTTTCAAATATATATCATCATGTTATACATACATATATATACATATATGCACAATAATACAGTATATAGTCGCTAGTAAACTCTAATTACCCATAGGCTTCAGAATCCATTTTTGAATGTAAGAAATGGATGAGGCGACAAATAAGCCTTGTGAAAGATGATGCAATTTATTGACCTGCTCTGACTGTGCACACAGATGAAATGTGTGTGCGCAGATGAGAGGCTTGGTAGTCAGGGATGAAAGATCTCCGCGATTCCGCGGATTTCCGGAATTTTTCAATCCCGCAGTACCATCAGCGTATACTAATATGTGGTGCTGATGCCGCAGCACTAGCAGCGTACACTACTAATACATGCTTCAAAAGGTACAGCATTGTCAGCATATACCAATTTATATGAGACCCGTCTTCCGGGAATTTTCCGCGATTCCCTGACAATGCTAAACCTATGGGAGAATATCAGCATTTCCGCTTTTTTTCCCGGAGACCACTTTCATCCCTGGGTAGTGTACCTGCCCGCATTGAGCATTCATGACCACAATGGCAACTTGAGTAAACAGACTGTAGGCTGTAACATGAAGAGATGAATGAACTCTCAAGCAGTTTCCTTCAGTGAGCTGTTGTCGAAGAACACGAGTGCTAACCTATCAAGACTGAACTATCTATGCAAAGCTGCAAGCGAATGACATAGTGTCACAAAATGCCCTTCGATAAGTACCCATTAAAAATAACCTTACAAGAGACTAGATGTCATTCGGTATAAATTAATGCTAGGTTAGTCAATTAGTTCCACTACATTGATGGGTGTTTATCGCGTCAGCACTTGGAATGTCTGTCCGGTTGTCGATCCCCATGCTGACCGTCTCATTGGTGTTCTTCAGTGTGTGATATTCACATTCGCTTTGGGATATTTCTGTGCATAAGAATTCATGTTAATGCAAAGAAAATAATAGACATTACCTTCTTTAAAACAATGTATGTGTAAAAAACACTATAGCTTTTTTGTGTGTACAAATATAAGACCCCACAAGCACTACATGGGTGTTATTTTGTGACATTATGGCATTCATGTTCAGAAAAGACGGCGGTGATTGAAATGAAATTCTCCAAAGGGACTCATTGTCTTTCTTCCCATTCGAAATGCGCATGCCCAGTAGCTAGTTTGTGTTAAGATTTCTAGTTTAGCACTTCGACTCTCATCGCTTTGCGCAACTTTCCAAAACTGTTTCTGAATTATCCTTTCAGAATGGGCCTCAATCTGCACCAGCTGAATCAGCACCGAACTCTACCCCCGACCCCATCCCCGAACCCCAACCTGAACCCGAAACTGAACCCGGTAACCTTGCTCCCCAATTGGAAACCCCCTCAGACCCCCCTGCTGGTGAAACCGAAACCCCCGCAGACCCCCCTGCTGGTGAAACCGAAACCCCCTCAGACCCCCCTGCTGGTGAAACCGAAACCCCCGCAGACCCCCCTGCTGGTGAACCAGAAACCCCCGCAGACCCCCCTGCTGGTGAAACAGAAACCCCCGCAGACCCCCCTGCTGGTGAAACAGAAACCCCGCAGGACCCCCCTGCTGGGTGAAACAGAAAACCCTTCAGACCCCCCTGCTGGTGAAACAGAAACCCCGCAGCCCCCCTGCTGGTGAAACAGAAAACCCCCGCAGACCCCCCTGTTGTGAAACAGAAACCCCCGCAGAGCCCCCTGCTGGTGAAACAGAACCCCCCGCAGCTGATGCCCTAGCTGAGAATGCCTAGTTTAATGGGTTGTTTGCATTATCATTAACATCTTTGGATTTTTAAAAAATGTTTGTACTAACCACTATCTTAATTTGTTTGTTTAAGTGAGAGGACACAATGCATAATAAGGTCTTTAATTTATGTGTGGAATCAGTGAGACTTTAACAAGAGTTTGTGATGCCTAATATACTCACTCACAAATCAGTCTAAGGGAAACAACAGTTCCATTCCATGAGTGTCAGTAACAATTGAGCTCTTCTCACTCAGTACTCCTTTGGTGGATTTGAAATCAGTGACTGAGTCAAGCGATAAACTCTAACGGCTAGTACCAACTAATAGTGTAGGTGGCGCCACTGTACCCAGGCCACCTCGGCACCGAAGCGCCATCAGCAGACAGTTATTGTCACTCCACTTGAAGGACTGCCTCAATTTATATGACTAACACGACTGGAAAGGTATTACAACCTATAACCATTCATATTAATATCCATATAAACGAGATTTACACCACCCTATATATTTTATATATTTATCTTAGAAGTAAGCGATATGAACAAATAGTATCGTCCGGTAGCATGCGTGCCATCACTGCATGTTCATGAACAAATACGCATTAATGGCAGTGCGCTTGATTAACACAAGATAGTTGTGTTCTCACAACACGTTAACCCAGTTAGATTGAAATCTAACCAAGTTGATGCCCAATCTTTGTATAATTCATTAGCAGTTTCATTTACCGATATCACCAAAAAAATAATTCTCTTTTACTTCCCACTCTCTCTATATTTTTATTATTCATAAATCTCTTTAAATGATATAAAGTAGCATGGTTAGGGATCTTGAAGATTTTTATCGTTTTTACCATGTGGGAAAATATGCAACACATAAATGTATTATGGGAATAATTTTGATTGCAGTCAAGCGGTAGGCTTTGTTGTTAATTATTTGTCACAAGCCATTAATTTGATACTGAATGTGTATGTCTTGGCAGGCGATAGGGGTGAAGGTCATTTGGTGACCCAGGCCCTCATTCATCTAATGTTTAGTTATTTGAGGGTCACCAATTAAATTTGCTTAATCCAATACCATTTTCCTAGATTTGACCTTGCTTATCCAGATCAGATACTAGTGCACTTATTAATCATGTATTGCTCATCAGAAGATATATTAAGTGAATTTATTAGAACTTGTCACTATTGAAGCCTACAATGTCCTATATTTTGGTGTGCACATCTAAATTATTTTGCATTTTCCACTTCAAATATCTCCAATGTTAGCAATTTATAATAATAATAATAATAATAATAATAATAATAATATGTTTATTTCCACATGATCAATGTACACACAAGTTGGTATTTATATCAGTAATTTTTTCACATGAAAAAGGAGAAACCAGAAGCACAATACTTATGAGGTGCTTTCCCCATTTAAAAATAACTCAGATACATTGTTTATACCATAGAAATAATAAATAGAAAAATAAAAGTTAAAAGCATATCAACATTACCCTCAATACTGTAAATTACAACTCAATATTTATGTACTAGACTGCTATGTTTTTTCCCTCTGATGAAGCTTAAATGTTTTCTTTTTATACATAAATAAAAGTTACTCCAAACTAGAGTAATGTGCACTATTGTGGTCAACATAATGTTTATTTTTTAAGTATGTAAGAAACTGAAAACCATTGGATTGTGCAACTTGAATGCATTTTATCATATAGTTCACTAGTGGTTTTGTTTATCATTGCCATAAATATAAAAATATCTATATAAAGGAGTTTCTCTAATAGTAATAGGCAGCTTAGGAAAGAAGCGTCCCTGGTTTGACTCAAATAAAGGCGTATGAGATGGATATGACTTAGGAAGACAGCGAGTAAGATTTCCAATTTGTAGCACTTTCGAAAAGATTAATCAGGAATAATATTGAATGAGTAACATTTGGAGTCACTGTAGCAAATATAAAGAATAGTCAAACCCTGATAGCCGATAGCATTGATGAAGCCATTATGTGACTGATGCATTAAATTCCATCCGGTAGCATGTTGGAATACAGTGAAACCGCAGTTTAACACACATTCTAATATAACGCGAGGAGTCATTGGACCCAGAATTCTTTATTTGAAAGGCAATTGAGTAAACTGATCCCCGACGTAGCGCGACCCCGTTTTTTTCAGGATGTCTTTTCATGGACCCCAATTATCGCGTTATAACATGGTTTCACTGTATTAGGTGTGCTTTCTGAAAACCAGGGGGGGGGGCGGCCTCCACTCAAAATCAGTGCCTGTGGGTTTTCGGATATATCAGCTGAGCTTCATTATCGCAGAACAAGGTTCCTGTCCCTTCACAATATGTGCTGTTTGAAGCCTTATAAGTTAAGAAATGTTTAGCTGGAACCCCGATAGGTTAAGGAGAGCCTTTACGACAAACCCTCAGATACGCTGCCAACGTGAATCTGGACTAGATAGGTCTTTCTCAGAAACTGTCTACCACATTTGTAATGTGGAAACCAAAAGTGGAAACATTCCAAATAATAGCAGAGAACATTCCAAATAATTACATAATCAATGTCCATACGAAGGTTTCCATGTTGTGCATATGTCAGAGTTGGGGAAAAAATATCACTTTTTCATTTTGATCTTATACAAATTGAGAAAACCGTTAAAATTAACCAACACCCATCCATAACATCATTTTAGCATACATCCATGATATCATCTTAACACACACACAATAAATTCAAACAACATTTGATTGAATACAGTTAACAAGAAGAAAAAATTAAAAGAAGTTTGAATAAGATACACAGTGTTGATATGCACATTTTTACATCTTCACTTATAGCACCAAACCATATTTTGGATACATTTTATGGGATAGAATAAAAAATGTAGTATTGGTTGCATGATTAATACACTTCGGCAACACAACGATAACTATTTCACTTGTTACCCCACCCCAAAAAAAGGATTAGTCATTAACAATGTAACGTGGAAACCAAATATGTGGTACAGTTTCTGAGAATGACCAATATACCCTGACATCCTCCATGCCCTACCTCCTTGTTTGATGTCCCTCCCCCCCCCCGCCCCCCTTACCCATCCCCTCCATACAATACCCCCCCCCCCCCCACTCCACCCTCTTGTTTCCAACGGAAAAGTCCTTCCTCTATGCATGTTCTAGTGTTTCCCTTCCTGCAGCCTTCTCCACCTCTGATGCTGGTCCTTCGCTACGCACTTTCGCATGAAGTTGCTTCACCAGCTCTCAGGATAGATAAACGAATCAACCCTACCCAGAGTAGGGGTGAACAACAACCTAGTCTAAAGAAGTGGAGTTCCTAGTTCCAGTCTATGTCTATATTGGCAGAGTTGATGAAATGAGAGCGAGTGCAAAAAGACCAAATGGCGACTCCAGAATCCTCTCGATTTGACTTTTAAAGTCTAAATTATTTAAGATTCTTTATTCAAAATTTGCCGTTAAATATAGACAGGTATGTGAAGATTATTTTCCCGTCCTGATATGACCTTAGATGTTGCTAGGACGTAAAACAACAACAAACAGATTACATTTTGCTTCTTAAATTACAAATGTATGTGCTCATTTCATTTACCCAACCTTTCGCCAGTTTTTCTAATGGGTTGTTCTTCACCCCTATTGTAGGTATAGAGTCAATCTTTTATCTACTCTCAAGAGAGTTCTGAGTGCAAAATGCTGTCTGTGTACTATGAGCCCGATCTGAGACGGCTGCAGTAATGGTGGTGTAGCTTGGGCTTACTCACCCACTCAAAACATTCAGCTATTCGAAGAAGCTAACATCCAACTAAAATCAGTAGAGCGCGACCAAAGCCGCTTCACAAGCGCTTCCTTTGGAAGACGGCCTGCAAACCTACAAACCGGTGACAGTTGCGTCTCTTCACGAGACCAGTTTTTTTCCTCCTAATCCTGCCTGGCTGTTGCTGTAATACTGTGTGTAACTATGACAACTAACCCCCAACACCCCTGTGACAACCCCTGGCAGGAGAAACTCAATCAGGAAGAGGAAGTAGACATTGACCTCAATGACCCTGAGGTCCAAAAGGCAGCCGCCATGATTCAAGGGAAATTCAAGTTCAAATTGAGGAAGACATCTGCACCAAAACAGGTGGGTCAAGGTCAGATTGCACACCACACTGCCTTCAGGTCAAATGTCAAGGTCACCTTGAATGGGTGAGCCTCGAGGTTAGCGACGCGATATTGCCTTGAAGTAGTCAATGGGTGAAGGTCAATGCTTGAAGGTCAATGCTTAGCTAGGTCAAGACTCGGTGTATTTTGTATAGCTTTAGTTTGTTGATGGTGCCCTGGTATCGATGTTCAATGATGGCATCATCACATGTTGAATGTAGTGTGTGGGTGCAGACCTATGCTTATGGGTCATCATATGCTGCTGCCTGAACCGACTGGTAATGTGATGACATCAGTCAGTATTGTGTGAGTCAGATTGACACTGCGCTACAGTTGACGCACATAAGGCAATGCGTATTAAGGTCAAGGTTGTGTTATATAGTAGCTTTTGAATGTTGATGGCACCATAGTTTTGATATGCATTGATGATATCATCTCATGTTGGATGTGAAGCACCAGGTTCAGATGCTTACGGCATGTTCAATGCTGTCCCTGGAACCGACTGCCAATGTGATGGTGTCAGTCAGTATTGTTTTGATATGTGTTGATGATGTCATCTCATGTGGAATGCGAAGCACAAGGTTCAGATGCTTACGGCTTGTTCAACGCTGTCACCAGAACTGACTGCCAATGTGTTGATGTCAATCAGTATTGTGTAAGTCACATTGACACACTGTGCTACAATTGATGCATACACAAAATGTGACACCACATTTATGTTTGCTCCAGATTTTTGTGGAGATGATGTTGATTGATGCCTGCAAAAATCTGTGTTCAGGATGCTATTCCATTTGACTGTCCTCTATTCTGTCAAGAGTGCATCCCAAATCTGTCCTTGCTGATAGCAGTCCTCTTGCAACTTTTAGCGTCTCAACTAATAATATATAATCACTGCGAATGACCGCTAACTGTTTTTATGTGAAATGCATGTTAGTAATGAACAAGGATGTAATTTCTCAAATGATCAGGATGAGCAAATGTGGTGGCCGAATCGGTAGAGGGAGGCTTCCCGTGCGGAAGGTCGGCAGTTCAAACCCCAACCGAGTCAAACCAATGACGTATCTAATTGATACTTGTCACTACCTAGCCTGGTGCTTGGCATTAATAATATAGGTCAAGGACTGGTTAGCACAATATCAGGATAATGCGACTGTGTGGGATATCGGGTCATGGTGCCAGTAGTCTGGCCTCACCAGTGGGTGAGCACTATAAAGTTGCCATGAGTGTGCACTGTTATAATTCGGCACCCATCCTGATGACCTGAGATGTTGCTAGGATGTAAAACCCCAACAACCGACGACCTGTACTAGCCAGTTGCTAGGACATAAAACAACAGAAATGCAACAATGAACAACTTAGTACCCTTTAGAAATGTCTTTATTTTAAACTTTTTTCTTTTTTTTTTTTTAAAGAAGACAAACTATGTTTTCAGTTCCTTTCTTTGAATTTCTTGTAGGAGGAAACTTCTTTAAATGAAGACTCTGTAACTGAGTCCCCAGCTGAACTGGCCGAAACGCAGGCAGAGGCAGCTGATAATGCACAGGTCGAGATTGAGGTCACAGTCACAAATGAAAGCCCGGTGGAAGGTCACACTCAAGAGGTCAAAGCTGAGGAGGTCAGCAGTGACCTTGCCGACTCTGAGAAACCTGAAGCCGATAACTAAAATGAGGCAGCGTTCCAGAAAATGCAGGCCTGAAACATCATGCAAGTAACAGAGGGGGTCATTGAATGTTAGATGGATATAGTTATGCGCTTACAACACCTTCTGTCCCAGTTGAATGCTGGTGCTTGATTAGCCAGAAATTCCTCTGGTGACAGAAATAACCCTCTGTTTAGACTCTTTTTCTTTTAAAGAACAACAAAAAGGTAGGACAGTAACTTTTTTCCCACATGTCCAATTGGACAAGTGACTGAATTTTCTACTTGCCCCAGTGGCAAACCTACTAGCCCAACCCCAAATCATCCAATTGAAACTGAAATCTGCTACTGCATGCAGTTCAGAAAAATAAAAACTTGCCAGTTCGGGCCGGTCACCGTGAACTTCATCTGCCCGACCGGATAAACTAGGTGCCCCGGGCAACCAGGCAGTCCTTATTGTCCTACCCGGCTATTGACTAATTAAGGTGGTTGGATTTTTCCACTTGCATTACACCTGTTACAATGTTGATGAAGTTGGATGTCAATGCCTCACCGCCATCCTTTGATATCTTTAATGGATTTATTCCAAGCTGCTTTCCCTGACCTCTTATGGCAATGTTTCGCACTTCCGCCATACATATAAACATTGTCGGGCTACATTGAGATCTCCCTGATAACTTAGTTGTATATGCTAGTGACGCTAACCACAAGTTGATGCATAGCCTACATATTCCTGATGATGCCTTCTATCCGCGTCAAAGCACTTCTGATGTAGCCAGTCTTACTCTAAGGAAACAACAACGCAATGGATCTAAGGGTGTGAATTAGGGAAGAAAAGAATTATACAGATTTTACCATCAAGTGCAAACTGACTTTCTGGCCTAATAATTAAAGACTTCCCAAGATGCATTGTAATAGTGTTGGAGACAGGGCATACATGCATAGATACCAGTACCTGATGCTGAACTGTGAAGGTAAACCTTTATTTGCATTTGGACAACTTATGCCATTCAAAATACATTTTAATTAAAAGCTTTCTTATCGCTTTAAAAGTTCTTTAAAAGTTCCAATAAAGGTTTGTGACTCGGTTCAATAATTTGATTTCCATGTTATTTTCAATATACATTTATGTATATATATATATATACAGATATGGCTTACATATATACCCATATATAGCTTATATGTTATGTACAGTGAAACCTCATTATAATGGATTCATTGGGGTCCATGGAATGTCATCGCGAAAAAAGTGGGTCGTGCTAAATCGAGGTTCAGGTTATTGAAACACCTTTGAATTATAGAATTCTGGGTCAAATGCCTCATCGCGTTATATCTGAATATGTGTAAAATCGGGGTTTCATTGTATATAGTTTATAGGCGCAAAGCAACGTAAACGCCAATCCAAAAATGGAGTTTAAATAAAAGATTGTTACCAGAAAATAAATTTGATTCTCACTAATTCCACTTTTCATATCATCATATCGTTATGGAGCAATGAATAAAAGAGTAGGAATATAAACAAATTAATTTTCTGAGGGTTTGATTCCAATGTTTATCTCCATTTTGCATTGGCATTTACATGGTTTTGTGCCTGAACTCTTCATATATAGCAAAGACCCTATAATACTAAGACGGCTCACTCCCTATCTCTCCAATGGTAATGTAAATTTCGCAGTGCCACCTTGTGGTGGGTTTGATCAGCTGGCTGCTGGTTGGTGTTTCACATGTAAACACATACAATTATATTATACATGAGATAGGTAAGTATGAATACACATCAATATGAAATTGCTATGAACAAATACCCATCATCATCAGCATCGCCATCATCACACATCTTTCACATTCATATATACATTTATACATATAATATAGCACCTGTTTAACCAAGAGAACAGCCAGTGCACCAAGTGGTGGGTTTGATGATTTTTATTACACAGTACAGGCTGAGTACAGGCTGAGTGAGCTGTCTTCGTATTATAGGGTCTTTGTATATAGTGAGACCACGCAATGGGCAAAACATTCAGTCCTTTATCTAAGTACTGCGTTTCAAAGCCATCACTATCTAAATGAATACTGTGAACAGCACAAGTGTGGTCATATTTGCACTGTTTATTTCGATCGCCTAATGATTCCCTTTTCCAGCACTTTCACATTGATTATACATGGCAGTTGTTTATGTCACCGCTGTCAGAAAGGTTTCTTATCAGATTAATACAGCATTGTGCATCTCGGTCCAGTCTCAAGCAACCAGCAGAGCCGGGGTAGGGACAGCGCTGGTGCTACCCTTAAAGTTGCATAGTCCGGTTTTGAATTTCAGATTTTTTCTGAGATAAATATATTAGAGCGATCACTAGTATCTACTTTACATTAGTTCAAAGTTACTTCTATTTTATTGGTCAACTTTTGAGATATTTTGAGTGCAAACATAGAAGATTAGTTTTGGCAAGCTTGCCAGAACTCTGACACCATAGACTTCTGCAATAACAGGTCTAGTTAAATTGACTCAGTATTGCCTTCTACGCAGAAATAAATGCTTAATAAGTGCATCAGTATCTAAGTTAGATATGTCAAATCAAATCTAGATAATTGGTTTGGTTTTGAAAATTTGATATTTCATCGGACTATGCAGCTTTACGCCAACTAGATAGCCACCCGGGGTGTGGACCTCAGAGGGGCACACTACTGACCTTTGAGGGGTCACAGTTTTATCCCAAAAATCCATAATTTGTGGCTGTGCAAGTCGTTAGTTAACCTTGCCTAGAGCGCAAAATAGTCTGGCACCGGCCCTGGGACGGGAGGTTCCCCTACTTGACTGTTTGAGAGGTAAGCGGGTCCTGCTTACGATGAGCCATTATTTGGGTGTCTGAGACTAGACTGAGTTGGAGTGGCAGTTTACTGAAGTCAGAAAAACTAATTGTGTATTTCAGTTATTATAGGATCAGTCTCTGGTTGCAACACCTTCTCTCACTTGAATAACCATCACTGTTATTTATATCCTGCAATTACAGGTATCCCCATTTTGCACTGCCCGATTTTCACTGTCATGGATCTGTGTGTTATTCCAATGAGAGTTTGAAGCTGTCACTGTTACCATGGTTATTCATGCATTAATTGACATCTGACACACTACGCCACCTTTATTGCTGACACGTGTTCACTAGCGATACATATTCACATGTTTTATATTCTGAATGCCAGTTTTGATCTCATTCCATATGTCACCCCTTAACATGTGGATGATATCTTTGGCATAGTTTTTATTATTAGTAGTATTGTTATTACTTTTAGCTATTTCAAAATAAATACCACTGTCTGATTCATAAGGTTTTGGTTGCATCGAGCAGTCGATGCAGCTGTTCCTATTGGACCAGACAAAGTATATTCAACATAGTAGTTTTACCATACAGACTACAGCTAGGATAAGTCCATCGTGGATTGCGTTCTAGCTAGACAAATCTGCAGTGCGATTTGAGTCTAGTTTGATAGCTATCCATGATAGGCAAGTCTGGTACTCTGAGTGGTAGAAATACCAGGTTAATCATTTATTTCACCACCACAATATTGTTGTTTTTATTATTATTTAGAACTGTCAAATTTGTGATATGTCAAATTTTATTATCAATTATTTAACTAGAAATAAACTGATTGCAGAGAAGTCATTTCGAAGTATCTTTCTCAGAAAATGCACAATTACTAATTAATTTGACAGAAATAACATTTATTTTCCTTTGACATGCTAACCCTTTGCTTTATCAGTGTTATAGTTTTTCTTTGTAAGCATATTATTGGAAGGTTGAATTCATATACTGTGACTATTTCTTGTCCCAGCTTTATCTCGTGTGTTGGAGATTGGAAGTTTGGTTCCTGGTCGAGTCAAACCACTGACGTATCAAATTTATACTTGTCACTTCCTAGCCTGGCACTCGGCATTAATAGGATAGGGCAAGAACTGGTTAGCTCAGTGTCAGGATAATGTGACTGAGTGGGATATCGGTCATGATGCCAGTGGCCTGATTTTCCAATGGGGAGCACTATAAAGTTACCATGATTGTGCACCGACACAAGTCAGTACCGATCCTGATATGACCTTTGGATGTTGCCAGGACATAAAACTCCAACAACAAACCAACCCAACTTTATCGCCAGAAATTGTTAACTATTTAATGTGTTCGGTTGGAACTCTGCTAAATTGAAAGTAGTACCAGTCAGAATGGTACTAGTACTGTTAGCTGTGGACGATGGAATACCGCATATGGTACAGAAAACGGCTCCATTCAGCATTGGTGGTGGAATAAATGTATTTGCATCAACTACTCTGCACATAAAATATATTTTCATCTTGCCAGTGCCAGCCTTTTCAGTTTACATTGTTTAAAGACGATTGTGCTGTGCATTATTTCTCATTTTGTCTTGATTTATTTCCTTCCACCCTGCTGCATGCATCCGTAAATAGGACGTGTGTAAACCGCCAGGGGATACACACAGGACAGTGGTGGATGGTAGCCTAGCTAAAACTGACACTGAGAAGCACAAAAAGCCAGCCACAAAAACATCAACACAAAGACTTGAAAGAGCACAAACAGTAGACAGCAGAACAACACAGCCACAGAAGACAAACAGCTCTGGTTCAGCAGACAAACATCTGAACACAGCCCAAAAGGCAGCCACTCGCAAAACTGCAGCGGCGAAAAAGGAGAAACGAAATGGGAAAGTTGTACATGGATCGCAAGAGTTGTCGAATAAAACAAAAACGACACACGGCGGAAAGATGAAGCGGGAATGTGAAGCGACGGCCATTGCGAAGGTCAAGGTCGTAGATCCGGGTTGTTGTCATGGCGATGGCGACTCGGCGCTGGCGGATGAGAATTTGGCGGCGATGAAACTGCAGGCGGGTGTACGTGGCCACCTGGCCAGAAAGCAGGTTAAGGCTATGAAGGAGCAGGAGACACTGGCTGTTACTAAGATTCAGGCACGGGTCCGCGGGCATTTGACGCGAAAGGACGTGCAGGCGATGAGAGAGCGCGAGACTAGAGCGGCGCGAAAGATTCAGGTCGGTGTACGGGGACACCTGGCGCGGAAAGATCTCCGCCAGAAGGTTTCAGTGGAGCAGGCGGCGGTGGCGCCACCTGCCAACAAACAGGCGTTACTTCCCGCCGAGAACAACGCAAACCAGGCTGCCGCTGTTCGAATACAAGCCGGCGTTCGCGGCCACCTGGCCAGGAAGCAAGTTAGGAAGCAGCAGAAGGAGGAGGAAGAGGCCATTAGGAAAATCCAGGCCAGTGTGAGGGGCCACTTGGCGAGGAAGGACTTGAAGGCTAAGTGTTCAAAGGAGAACCGGGCGGTGACTACCATCCAGGCGACAGTACGCGGGCACCAAGCCCGTAAGGAGGTCAGAGCAAAGCAGAAACAAGAGGCACAGGCTGCTGTCAGGATCCAGGCCGGTGTGCGTGGTTATCTGAGCAGGAAAGATCAGAAGAAGCAATTGGATCAGGAGAACACTGCAGTGACCCAGATTCAGGCTGGTTATCGCGGATACAAAACACGCCAAGACCTCAGCAGGGCAAAATCTCCAGACACGAATAAGACACCCAAGTTGGAGCCGGGTACTACTGATGCTGAGCAAACTCTTGCGGCAAAGCGCATCCAGGCTGGTTACCGTGGCTACCAGGGAAGAAAATATAATCAGAGGGTAATATAATGCTACTGGTTTGTACCACCATCGCTAGATGGCAGCACCTGTACCTGTGTTGTTTAAGATACAAAGCAAACAAACCAAAAAGCTGCAAGGTTCTTTTTAGTTAGTCACCACATTGTGTTTTATTGTCGAGTATGGTTTAAGTTGTTTTCCAGAGTGTTTCGTTGCATGCTGCATGTTAATACCCCACCCGTCTACATCCCTTAGTTTTACAATTCATGAACAAGATCCGGAAATAATAGAAAAAGTCCACACTTAACAAAAGAAATCTAGGTTCATTTATAGTACAATTTGTGCCTCGTAACGTTCCTAGGTATATGGAAGTTTTAGAACTTGAGGAAGGAATGTCATGGCGTATACAAAAAAAGAAATTGGACCTATCAAAGAATATTTGCTAGATTGATAGAAGTGTTTGTATCTAGCAAAATAAATTGTAACAGCTTCCAGAAGAGTTTGAATCCATCGAATGAAATTGCCAATGTTAATAGAAGACTTTCGACCTAGTCAAATAAATTGCCATGGTTTATAAAATAGTTTGAACCTAGTGAAGCAAATTGCCAGCAATAACAGAAGAGTTTGGACCTTAATAAATTACCTGAGTGAATAGAAGAGTTTGGACCTAGCAAAATAAATGTCCAAGGCTTATTAGCTATGACTCGCTTATCAGCTTAGGACTGGTGAAATTCTGCTGTCGAATGGCTATGCCACATGTCATTTGACCTGGCTTTGAATACTGTTTTCAATGGAGATTTCAATTGCAGTTCCTCTTGCCATAATTGGAAAGAGCTATACATGTGAACCTTGTTCATTGAATTGGAAACCGTCAATTAAATATATCCCCTGGAAGATTTTGTTATCAGTGATCATGAAACTAATCCTAGAAACTGTGATAGATAATTCCAGCGCCAGTACTTTCTAATTTTTAGCTAGCCGATGCTACCAACTAGTAGCGCAGAAAAGCAATGTCGGCATTGTCATTTCACATCTTCCAATCACTCGTGTATATATATTAAATCAGTGTGCATTCTTGCTGAAAGTGTGCTAGTGAGAATGATCTAGTCAGCTGGGGCTTGAATGGTTCCCTACTACAAGAATTTGGCACTTCACTATTAGGTGCTACCCACTTCTGTTTCCTCGTGCAATGTTAGTCGAGCAGGAGAAGAGCAATTACATCAACTCCATTCAAGGTTTGTGAGTGCCTGGTGCAAGAGTAGCTGCTAGTTTCAGATCTTATTCAAATCTCCTTAATGAGACAGCAGCGGGACAAACTGGCCACTTAATTGCCAGTCAGTGTTCTGGTCCACCCTCACTTCTTATTTGGTAGGGGTGGAGGGTAGGTTGACCTCTTGAGTAGGTCACGTGGTTTGGCACTCCATGTTGATCACCATAGCCATGGGACTGGTTTTCGCTTCTCGCTTTGACTCGGTTACACTAATGTGGCTTGTGACCAGATTATGCATGTCTGCTTACAAAGCGGTGATGGACCATTAACGTGTCAATGACTGCGCATCAATTAGTGGATCTAATGAAACTGCCTATTTGGATTGAAATTACATCGGACTAGAATGTCTAAGTATTAGGATGTATGCAATTCTATGAAGGCACTCAATATTCATACAATGCACAAGTTGGTAACATGAAGATGAGAAGGCAGCTAGTTGATGTCATGTCCAAAGTGTGATGCAGATGAGTGGTCCAAAGGGCCATGCGGAGTGTCAGAATGCTGCCATTGACTCTTTATGTGGATCTTTAAGGGCAATGACCTTCCAGAGCATTGGACTTGCCCCCACCTGGTGTATGTCCTCTCTGTGCGTATCTGCGAAATGTCGCCTAAAGTTGGTTCAAGCTTCTCGAACAATCAGAATATTATGAATCTAAATGCGAAAGACCAACATGCTTCTTATTAACATCTTTTAACCCAATTCCAGGTTAACGCAATAAATATTCTGGGTAACTATAGAGGTTGAGCCAAGGAAAGGGTGCATTTAATAAGCTATTTTAAAGGAAAGAAATGGTATCCCTTCCTGTGCTCATGCTCTATAATTTAGTCTCTTTCAGTGACTCCTAGTGGCTTGGGGAAGTTGATGCTTGCTTCATCGAGTTACTAACTATACCGTCGTAGTGGCAACATATATTGTGACATTTTGTACTTCACCGATTACATTTACAGTGCTACAATGTAAAGGATGCACCAGCAGCTGTTGTTGACTCTGGTGTGATGTTCATACACCCGCGTTGTACATATTACAATGTAATAGATAGATGTATGTCATATATCCGGTCACCTAATGTAATGTGTCCCTCCTTCGCCCTACTTGAATGTAATTAACTCGCTAACCGCACCTTGCTAAGGTGAGACGCGGTTGCGCTGTGGTTAACTTGACTTGTTATTGAACCCTGCCATGTTTGCCTATTCTGGTGGTTGTGTTGTTATCAATTTCCACCCGCAGATTGCAAGCTGCTTAATTATCACTGTTGATAAATATAGATGAAATTATGTCCATTCTTTGAATAACTACCATTTACTAAATGCCTAATTAGTGTTGATAACAGGTTTTCTGTGGTGATATGCATTGCCATGACTGACAGTCTGCACAGTCTGATAAAACTGATATCATACTGGACAATCCAGAATCAGTTTTTGGTTCTTTGCTATTATATTTATTTCTCGTTATTTGTTCACAAATATGTTGAACTTTCAGCTTCTACTGATCAAATTGACTAAGGTTTGGAGAGAAAAAAAGTTGAAAAAAAGGTAATTTAATATGTGTTATCAAACTAACATGATGTATGTGTCCACTGGACCACTGAAATTGGAATGACTATCGACCATGGATATGTGAGCCAGAGTTCTTCGAGCCTCAAACCGCATATTGACTTAATTACTGATTAACAATCATCCACATCATCAGATCCTTCATTTCATCAGTTCATATCAACACAATCAATCAAATACACAGCTATATAATCAATGGATTACATTGCTCCTTGTACATTAATTACACCATCAAATTCATTCCCGTGGTCCACAATTCTTTTAATTACACAACCTAGCAATGAGACATTCATCTATCTAAACATAAGTTAGAAAGGCAATCATACAAGCAACTACACACACCTACAGCAATCAAAACAAGAACCACATGGTTATATTTGTGTGTTACTTATCAAGTCACTCTTACTGTGTCTGTTTCCATGGCATGTGCTACCATTAGCCTCAGGCACAGACCTCAGAGGGGCACAGTCCTGACCTCTGACCTTTGAGGGGGTCACAGTTTTATTCACACACAAATTGGGGGATATACAACCAGATATAGCCTTGCCTCGGACACAAAATAGTTTGGCACCTTCCCCGTCTGTTACATATTATGGTCATACTGCTCGTCTGTGATTGGACAGTTTGAGTGAAGGTGCAATTATGCTAATTAGGTTGTAAGAACTCAGTTATGAACCAAGAGATGCTATCATATTTATTGAGGTAATAATTTAATAACGAAATACCGTTCTAGGATCAGTTTTTAGTTGTATTATTTGTAATGAAGCCATCTTTTCAATATATTTCATAACCTGAGAATGAAAGCCTTACCAGTCAGGAGAGATTTTGATGACTTTGTGTCCAACCTTCATTGACAGCATTAATTTCTATTTGACCTTCATTTGTTCATCAGGAATCTTTTTGTTTTCCCAAAACCTGTCCACATAAGAAATTGGAGCCCGAGTCTTCGGATAAAACAAAGCAAGTAAACCTAAATCCTCATGCACAACGCTCAGATGACTCTCAAACATATCTATTATATATAATATTAATATATGTATATTATATATTTGATTAATATATGAATATATTACATATGGTAACATTAATATATAGGATGTATTAATATATGTACATTATATATTTGATTAATATATCAATATTACATATACTAACATTAATATATATAATGTATTAATATATGTACATTATATATTTATTTAATATATAAATATCTTATGTATATTAACATGTTAATATATGTAATATATGAATACATATATTAATATTTAATATGTTAATACATATATGAATATATGTAATATATTAATACATATAATATATGTAACATTAATATACCGTATATCCTCCTGTAAAAGTCAAGTATTTTAGACAGTTTTGTAAAGCTGAAATTACGGGTCGACTATTAAGCAAGTTACTATGCAAGTTCTGTTTTCAAAGGGTTCGAACCCTGGTCGAGTCAAACCAATGACTTAAAAATTGATACTTGTCACTTCCTAGCCTGGCGCTCGGCATTATTCAGAGATGAAAGACCTCCGCGGTTTCGCGGATTTCCGGGATTTCTTATATACACCGATCAATGTTAAGCAAAATTCCAAAAGATGGGATGTATATAGGACAACAGTTCGGTGGTTCGAATCCCGTTCTTATATGACCTTAGATGTAGTTAGACCATAAGACCTAAGCAAGAAATTGTTAGATATGGGCGATAATTCAGTCACAACAAGGCTTAGTTCAGACCTGACTTCCGGTATTTTTCCGCGATTCCCTGACAATGCTAAAGGTATGGGAGAATATCAGCATTTCCGCTTTTTTTCCCGGAGACCACTTTCATCCCTGATTATTAGGATAGGACAAGGACTGGTTGGCTCAGTGTCAGGATAATGTGACTGAGTGGGATATCAGGTCCTAGTGCTGGTGGCCTGGTCTTCCAGTGGGGCAGCACTATAAAGTCGCCATGAGT
>CM059202.1:43085201-43105684 GCA_030323885.1 Branchipolynoe longqiensis
AAACATTCGAATCAAACCATCAAAAGGTGAATTTTTGTTCTATTCTTACTCTTTTGTCCATTGCTCCATAACCATGTGATCATAGGAAAAGTGGAATTAATTAGCTTTAAAGTCGCCAGCTATCCGCCGCGTGGAAAACAAACGAACTCGGGAATGCGCCGGCGGCGATTTGTATATTCGGGTGTAATCGATTATTCAACTCGGGTCACTCGAGCCACTGTTTTGTTTACACTCGGCGATTCGACGCTGATCGAGCTGCTACATTAATATCGCTTGGAATTTAAGGTTAATTTAATTAAATTTCATTATTTTAGTATGTAATTCTGTTAAATATGATCGCATTCAATAGATTTCGGCGTAATCGGTCCCTAACACTGCCGGGCACAAGCTGAGCCCATACTGGGAACCAGCAAATCTTGTTACTGTGTGAGCCTGTTGCCGGCACAATTTCAGCCAATCACAGCGCAGCTTTTGCATTGCAAATGGCCGCCGCCTATGGGGGCGGCCATTTTGAAGACAACAAACTGCCATTGCAGTTCAGACTAGCAGTGCCCTGGTCCCATACTCTCCCCACACATACTTGGTTCATTTAAACATAAAAACTAAACAAGATTGTGCTTGGAGAGCATTTGTCGGAGTACGCCCAGTGTCCCAGCGAGCTATAGCTGGTCCCTTTAAAATCATTTTCAGGTAGAAATCTGCTATCTAGACTACATTTTTGGAGTGGCGTTTACGTGGTTCGCCACCTGAACTTAAAACTGCATAGTCCTATGAAGCATCACAGTTTCAAAACCAAAACAATTATCTAGAATCGATTCTGCATATCTAACTTAGATACTGATGCACGTATTAAGCATCTGTTGCTACATATAAGGGAATAGAAAGACAATTTAATAGAACCTGTTACTGCAGAAGTTTATGGTGTCAAAGTTTGTATGTGCTTGCCAAAACTAATTTAACATGTTTGCACTTCAAATATCTAAAAAAAAATTAGCTGCTTAAAATAAACAGTACTTGAAGCTAAAGTCATCAAATAGCTACCAGTACCAGTCCTACGTGTTTTTTTGGTGGTAATAACACAGATTAATGAAATGGAAATATAACTAAACTATACAATCGTAAAATACTTAAAATCCTATTTTGCTGTAGCTATATTGGTTATTAAATTTTTTTAATTTTTTGTATTAAGCCACCATTTTTTCCACCCCGAGCATGGAGAAGCGTATTCGATTATTCGACCCGAGTCTGTAGGATGTGCGCATGCGCCAAAAAGTGGCTCGGTTGACCCGAGTTGATTATTCGATTACGCCCCAGGTGGCAGCACCTGACAGTCAGTATCCATATTGCCACTATTTATGAGACTGGTTAATGGCAAACACCAAGCTAGGTGACAAGTATCAAATTTGTAAGTCATTACTTTGACTCGATCAGAGTCAGCCACACTTGCTATCCGGACCGCACTCTGTCCACACCTCTCTCTATCACCTCTCCGCCGGCCATGCTCCTCCTCGATATGTCTGAAAAGAGTTCCAGGAGGGGGAGCCCGCTGGCTTGTTTGTTTGTTGTTGTTTTACGTCCTAGCAACATCTAAGGTCATATCAGGACGGGTACCGACTTGTGACTGCGCACTCATGGCGACTTTATAGTGCTGTCCCACTGGGAAACCAGGCCGCCGGCACCATGACCTGGTATCCCACTCAGTCACATTATCCTGACACTGAGCACACCAGTCCTTGCCCTATCCTAATAATGCCGAGCGCCTGGCTAGGAAGCGACAAGTATCAATTTTAAAGTCATTGGTTTGACTCGACCGGGACTCGACCCCACGATCTACCAGCACGGGAGACGGACGCTCTAACTCATTCAGCCATCCCGTCTGGTCTCAGAGCCCGCTGGCATTTCACTTTCTACTCTTACTCTGTCCGTGTCTATGGCTCGCTGGACGGTCACCATAGAGCAAATAGACACGGTCCTTTGACTCAACTCTCCTCATTTCTCTTTCCTAGATTCTGCCCATTTCGATTTCTCCCAGGCACACTTCTTCCCCTGACCAGGGTAGTTGTGTTCTTGGGTGGGGCCCTTCACCTTTACGGTTTCTCTGTCTTGTTCTTGTTGCTGGAACGACCGCTGCTCCCACCTTTGCCCGCCTTCCTCAAACCCCTGCTGCTGACCGGATTCAAGTGCTACACTACACTACACTACACCTACAACTCAACTACACGCCGGACCGAAGAGACGTTGTGAAGATGTCCCCAGCTTCTACAACACTCCCCCTACGAAGTTAAGTCTTCAACCACAGATTGGGCCGATTTATCGGAGCCTCTCTACCCAATGTTGCAGTTCTGCAACCGGTAACCATCGTAAGGTTACAAACACCCCCAATCGTCGTCGTCGATCAGAGTCCAAACCTATATCCTCCCACGGGGAAAGCTGGCCAGCACTCTTTCTGAATCAACCATCTCGTCTGGTTCATTCTGGAGTTGAAGTATCTTTTGCGGGCTGTTTGTTGCTCAGTCTTGTACAAGTAGTTTTCACATGCATTCTAATGCGAACATGACGTGGAGGTGGGCTGACACAGGGGACACAGGCTTGCGATGAGAGTGATAGGGTTTTATTTGTTCAACAAGGTAATAATTGGCGTAATGTGTAATGGGGGAGAACAGCTACTGTACAGAGCTTCCTGCTTTAATGAGATTACATGGCCATGAAACAGACTGGCTTTGCTATATATTCTTAGTTAATAATAAAAACAAACAAAGAAACCCAAACAGAACTGTCTCCGAAAAATGTCTTTACTGAGGTATCAATCATTGCTGAGAAACGAGATTATAATTAAAAGCATTTAATGATCTTGAAGTTTTAATCTGAAGAAATCACTCAAAGTAAGATTTGGGCAAAACCCTTATCCAATATCTATATATTATATTGTATATGGTATAATATATATATTATATATAACATACATTTGACGTTTAGTATGATGTACATAATATATGATGTATATATTATGTAATATATTCTACAAATGTATATATAATATATGCATTATGATGTGTGTATATATTTATTATATATGTATATTATATATGATATATTATACTAGGGTGTATATATTTATATATACATTATAATATGCTATATATAATACAATGCATTATACCTATATCCAACATATATTTAATATGCATTATGTATATAATGTATATATTTCATACACATAACATGCATAATATCCATACATTATATACATATTATATTGGGAGTAATCATCACAACTACTGGTATACATGATAGAAATGCTCACTGATAGATAAAAAGAAATCCATGGAAAACATTTTGTATCAGAAAATCAATTATGCTCGCATCAATCAATAATGACTAGAACGGAAAACTGACACAACGAACAGTAGAAACTGTACTGGTATATAGATGTATGTATATATATGTATATAAATTTACAAAATGAACATTGGAACTGCAAGGAAACTGATCAAAGAAGTGGTATTGCTATAAGGCTTTCCCCAGAATTGGATGGAAGCTTCTACAGGTTTGCTGATTGAGAAGCAGGCTCAGCGTGCGACTGTCTGTCAACCCGGGCATTGCCAGCAGTGACAGCAGTGCTCTATCTGCCCAACTCCTGTCACGCTGACAGTGAATGCGCACCCACCAGGAAAACATAGTGACAAGTCTATTTATAGCGCGCTGCTTCCCCTCCATACAAAGATGACGGTTGTAGAATGTATGATAGTGCTTTTAGTTTGTGTATAATGACAGTCTAATGCTAGAGCTACTATGACATCGTGTGGTTAGTCTCTTTTGCTCGGGGATCCACCACGATCCTCTTTCAGTTGCTTCCGGGTCTTGAGGCCCTTGAATCCTGCCTGAATCTTCTCCGCTGCTTTCAACACTTCCGGGTCTTCGAGATCTATGTCAATCACCTCCTCCTGCTCGCTGGCTGCTGCTGCTGCTGCTACTTTCTTCTCATCTTCTTGACCATCCTTCATCGTCTTCACCTTCTGGCGGTCCTGCAATCCACGAAACCCGGCTTGTATCTTTACTGCCGCCTTCGCCACATCTGGATCCGTCAAATCGATGTCCACCTCCTCGTCCTCCTTCGTGGCTGCGGATGCTGCTGGTTGCTCCTCCTCCTCGCCCCTCAGCTGCTTCCTCGTCTTCAGCCCGCGGAAGCCGGCCTGGATCTTGGTGGCCGCCTTCGCGACATCAGGGTCATTCAGGTCAATGTCGATCTCTTCTTCGGGTGGTGGGGCAGCCTTAGCCTTCTGTACAGGAACAGCAGAGATTGGGGTCAGTGAAGGAATATGTTGGCAACCATTTGTTGTTTTTCCAATGACTCTAAACAAATAACTTTCCCTCAAAAAAACAATAATAGGAACTGAGCTGAATTTAATGTAGAAGCAAATATTCCAAAAGGAGAACTCATTCAAGTGAACAAATTGGAAACGAGGCTCATGAGGCGATTGGATAATTGTTGCGAAATCAGATCCAGAGCGCATCATTACCTACGAATTTAGTCAGAAACAATTACCTATTCGCCCCATCACTTTCTGTAATGGAATTAAAAAAATGAGTAAATAAATGCTGGTTAATTTGTTCAAATTACTCACAAAAATGCCAATTTCCAAGTATTTCCTCTGGGTTTTTGTTACTCCACATAATATTATGTAACATATGACAACGAAAATGGAATATGATGATGAAGGAGGAAGTAAAGAAATATTAAACAGGGATTAGTTGAGGGAGTGTTGTGTTCTATATTTCTATATGGCAGTATATCATGTGTGTGTGTGTTTGTGAGAACACCGGAAATGACGGATGGAGATGCAAGAGCTTCACTTCCTACTAAATTTTAAACGATGTGGTCAGTGGAGGAAAGATTAAATAAAACATGTTGAGACGGGAATGTAAATAGGTTATATAGAACACTATCTATATACACTTAGAACAATATCGATGTAATTTTCTCAAATGAGAAATAAAGCCCTAAAACAAATCCCAGCAGATCCTACAAGAAAGATAAGGTGGACACCACAACACGTGACTTCCGAGATACTGAAGGTGGGGCACAGCGGTGGTGTCCTCTGTGGCAGAGTGGTTAGAGTGTTTGACTTTTTTCTAGGTTGGACTCCTAATCCAACCTAGTATGGTATAAGGCCAGTTGCTCTCATACCATGTCTATGTGGTGTGGGAGGTTAAAAATCCCTTGGGTCGGTAAAAGTGTAGGCTCAGGCTTTCTATCAACAAACTGTCTAATGGTGAAAACAAGTCTATTCAGACTTATCCATGATAGGCAGTATAAATCTTCCAAGAAAAAAAAGGAGAAAAAAACACGGTCATGTTCAGGGTGTGGGTGACCAGAATCAACCCTCTGTTGCTGGGTATCAGCAGCTGCCAGAGGGTGAGGAAGCAAGTGGACAAAGAACCGGAAGTGGTATTTCATTTAATGTAAAATAGTTGCTAGCCCAATTTCATTCACTGCAACCTAATTAGGAAACAAATATAGTTACCAGAACCCCATGCAGGGATGGATTAACTGCCACTCGGTCTCCTAAGCTGAGCTTTGATTGATTGATTGATTGGTGGTTGCTTTACGTCGTGTCGGTAGCATAGGCTATATTCACGGCGAGACATGTTTGTTTTTTGTTCAAACCATCGCTTTTACATGTAAAAGCAGACAATCAATTATGTGCCAATAGACACTCATTAAATTAGAAAGCTCACAATCATATATTTGTGGTCAAGGGAAACAAATTCCCATAGAAAAAGAAAAGTTTTATTAATAATTGATAGAATTTATTTAGTAAACTATATGAGGTGGTACAGTCCAGCTGCCCTCAAAAAGGCTAACAATTTTTCTTGTTTTACTTTAGTAAAAAGGTCATGCATACTGTCTGCAGTGTAGAATGTTTGGTGCAGCGCCAACAAATCAGCGCAACTTGAGCTTTAGTACGCTCAATTAAACCATTTCTTTGTATGCTTTAGGGCCCACCTCCCTTCTTGGCCCCCTAGGCTAAAGCCTACTTAGGCCTAATGGTTAATCCACCATTGACTCTATGGGAGTCCAGGCATCAGCAGCTATGTCACAAGTTTATGGGTTCAAAGCGACTTTAAGATGTAGGACCCATTCTGGCGGATAGCGCTCGGAGGAACTGGGGGCCGTAGTTCTACACCAGGGCATGTAAATATGCCATGTCGCAGCATCAATCTTTCACCAGGGAGCAGTAACTCGGAAGAAACGTATTACAAGCAGGAGGCCGCTAGTTCTACGAGTGCGGAGAGAAGATGGAACGATGAAAACAGGACAAATTCTTCACTTGAATCCCAGCAGCAACTTCTGGTGGACCTGGAGTTTATTTGTCTGACCTGCAATGACATGCTCGTCTGAGTGAGTGATCCTAGCTTCGAGACAGCATACAATATTGCCAAGAAATGCTTCTGGAATTTATTTGATTTTTTTTGTATTTGCCCATGCCCAGTGCTCAGAAGGACCATCATAAGGCTGTTCAGCAATACCTAAAGCAAAAATCTGACATATCAGAATTCTTGCGGGTAAACTTTACTTCCGCTATATGCCACAGCAAAATTAAAAATCTATTTATGGGGGATCATATATTGAAACCTGGCAATTTATAAATGATTAATGATTAATACGTTTTCGATTGGTGAACTAATCTAGGCTGGACACTTAGCAGCAGAATCACAGCATTTTCTGGTGACTGGATTCTTGCCTCTTATTTACTTCGCGACTGAATGTGTTTACGTCGAAATAGGATTTACTTCATGGGTGCATAATATCTATATAATAGACTATATATGTATTATATATAATATATATGATATACAATATATAGTATATTATTTATAATATATTAAGAGTTCAGGTGCAAAACCACGTAAATGCCAATCCAAAAATTGAGTTTAAATAATATACTTTTACCTGAAAATAAGGTTAAAGCTCACTAATTCCACCTTTCATATGATCACATGGTTATGGAACAATAAACAAAACAGTAGAATATAAAAATATAAACTTTTTGAAGGTTTGATTCCAATGTTTCTCTCCAATTTTGGATTGGCGTTTACATGGTTTTGCGCCTGAACTCTTCATATCAAACATACCATATATACTCGAATAAAAGTCAATCTCATCTAAAAGTTGACCCCCCTATGTTGGCCAAGGAAAATCTTGAATTATCCATAGACCTTGTGAAAAAGTGTACCTTAGTATTTCATGGATAAGAAGTAAACATTTGTGCATCAAGATATTATTCTATACATAGAAATAATACTGTTGCAAAAATTATCGTTAATTTAAGTGCTTGTATTTATAAATAAACTACAGAACTAAGCTTGTTTGTTTGTTGTTTTACATCCTAGCAACATCAAAGGTCATATCAGGACGGGGCACAGAACTAAGCCGTGTATATGGTACTAGTAACTGGAACACGACATAGCAGTACCATTCTAACCGTAGCAGACAGAATGGACAGCTACTTGGCACATACATATTCTATAGTGACCATAATTCTTCTTCCGTTTGTTGTTTATTATTTTATATCAAAATCTGTGTCCACTTTCTCTCTCATCACAAGCAGGAATAGTATCCCTTTGAAAACAGATTTTGTTTGTTTGTTGTTTTACACCCTAGCAACATCTAAGGTCATATCAGGACGGGTACCGACCTGTGACAGTGCGCACTCATGGCGACTTTATAGTGCTGCCCCACTGGAAGACCAGGCCACCAGCACTAGGACCTGATATCCCACTCAGTCACATTATCCTGACACTGAGCCAACCAGTCCTTGTCCTATCCTAATAATGCCGAGCGCCAGGCTAGGAAGTGACAAGTATACATTTTTAAGTCATTGGTTTGACTCGACCAGGGTTCGAACCCTTTGAAAACAGAACTTGCATAGTAACTTGCTTAATAGTCGACCCGTAATTTCAGCTTTACAAAACTGTCTAAAATACTTGACTTTTACAGGAGGATATACGGTATATTAATGTTACATATATTATATGTATTAATATATTACATATATTCATATATGTATTAACATATTAAATATTAATATATGTATTCATATATTACATATATTAACATGTTAATATACATAAGATATTTATATATTAAATAAATATATAATGTACATATATTAATACATTATATATATTAATGTTAGTATATGTAATATTGATATATTAATCAAATATATAATGTACATATATTAATACATCCTATATATTAATGTTACTATATGTAATATATTCATATATTAATCAAATATATAATATACATATATTAATATTATATATAATAGATATGTTTGAGAGTCATCTGAGCGTTGTGCATGAGGATTTAGGTTTACTTGCTCTGTTTTATCCGAAGACTCGGGCTCCAATTTCTTATGTGGACAGGTTTTGGGAAAACAAAAAGATTCCTGATGAACAAATGAAACATATATACTGAATGACATGATGTTTCCCTACAGTTTCATTATTTATCTGTGGAAGGATAACGGACAAAGCACACCTAGCAGCATTAATTGCTCCAAATCCCAAACCGTCGTCTTCTAATATGCGCAGAAATCTGCCGACCTGGGAAATGGTCGGCTTCATGGGTTTAACTTTCTTGATTAGGCAATGAACGCCCCACTTTTTCAAATATGTAGTGTACATTTTAACAGTGCCTTTACGCCATGCATGGGAAACTATTCTCTAATGTGTAATTTTGTCTAAACCAAATTGTTCTAAATATTTATTTAAAAAAGGAATGCCAGCAACGGCGTCGTGGACACGTCCCCGCGTTGTTTTAGGGGCCCTTGGTGTGTCAGATTCCCTGGTGATCTTCGGAATCGGAGGCAATCTGTGGCGGTCGCCACTATGCCCGGCAGCCAAGGCTGAGTGTCCCAGTCGGGAACGATTAATATTGCGTGTGCTTTCTCCATCTTTATTTTTCGGGTAATATAGTAAAACCAGGCCCCATTTGCCATAGAGTCAATTTCAAAATTATTACGGGAAGCAAATAAATCAACTTCAGGTTGGCCCCATTTCTGACACACTGTGTTAAATATTCGTGGACTGAGGGACCATTCTAAATGGTCATGGAAATTCCTACTTTTGTGGTCAGCTAATGTATAAAACTTAATGGGTGCAACCGGTTAGTTGGGCTTTTTATGATTTAAATAAAATCCTAGCCTTGTCAAAAGGAAACATAGGTCATCGACAGCTTGCTGACAGTCATTAAACGATTGTGATACAATAAAAGAATCATCAATATATGGGAACATAGTGGCCGTAATCGATTAACACGACCCGGGCGACTCCGGTCACCCGAGTCGTCAGAATTTCAAATAGAACAGCGCGAGTGGAGTCGACAAATACACGTGTCGTGTGCAAAACAACCCGACCCCAGTAACCCACCTCTTGGCTGGGGTTTGCAAGGAGCGATGACGTCACATTTGCGCTTGTACCGTCCTGCAGGATAACAGCCACCGGTAGAAGTCAAACATTATTTTTTTTGGTAATAACATAGATTAATGAAATGGAAATATCACTAAACTATGAGATCATAAAAATAGTTAAATCATATTTTGCTGTAATTATATTGGCTACTAAAAAAACAAATAAAAGGGCCACCATTTTTGTCACCCGAGCGTGGAGAAGCTTATTCGATTTCTCCCAGGCACACTCGGCCGACCTGGGAAATGGGAAATGGGAAATGGTGGCTAGTTGTGTTTGGGGAGCCGTATTCACTTGTTGCCTGGGCGCGGGAAGAGTTGCTTTGGGGCAAACTCCTTCCGGAACGGGCGGTTGCCTTCATTCCAGCTTTGCCTGTCGCCCCGACCTCTGCCTCGTGGCACATAGCCGTAGGAGGGGCCGGACCTGCCAGCTCTGGCTCCGCGCCGGGGACGAAAATCCCCTCGTGGTCTACGGAAACGGGACGTGTCCGCTTTCCTGGCTGGTTCCAGGTTCCGGCTGCTCTTGGATTCCGCTTCTACTTCTTTGAAAAGGTAGGGGAGTTGTCCGCCGAACATCTTTCCCTTATCTAAGGGTTTCCCTTTTGATGGGCTTGGGAGGAAGAGAGAGTGTGTACTCCTTGCCATCGTTATCCATGACTTTCTTGGATCTAGCCACTTCCTTTCCAGCTGTAACTCAAGAAGTTTCTTCATTTAGGTGAATACCGGCATCCATCTCTTTCACTACACTGTCCGGGATACCTTTAATGCCGGAAATTTGTTTTGTTAATAACTTCTGCTGGCTTAAATGTGTTGAAATGACCCTTAATGGTCTCACGCATCATGGTAGTCGTCTTGACTTTCTTTGCCTTTTCCAGCTGGCACAATTTGCGGACCTTGCCGCCAATCTTGGCATAAATGTCGGCTCTTTCAGTGTCAGAGTCCGACTCAGTAGATGATGAGTCGGACGAAGAGTCAGAAGATGAGTCCTTCTTCTTCTTTTTGCCTTTCTTCTTGGGTTTCTTGACCTTCTTGCCCTTTGTGGCTTTGGTGAACTCGTCACCTGACGAACTCACTGGCCGCCTCCGCTTTTTAGTCTTAGGACGCGGGACCTCTATTGCCGAATCCGTCTCCTCAAAATCAGAGACGTCTTCCCAATCCGAATCAATCGGTGGGAATTGTTGTGTTGGGTCTTTACTTTGGAGTTCTCTCATCTTCTGCTCTACCAAACGGTTGACCTGCTGTGTTAGGTCACCCGGGTAAACCACTCCGTCATCACTCTCCCTGTCTGAGAGTATAACTTATATTTCTATTCATAATGAGTTATGTCCTTTCTTTGTAGTTGAGTCATTAGCTTTTGAGTTATTAATTGGGACAGACATAATGGAAATGTGTAATGCAGAAATTTGTTACAGAAATAAATTTGTTTCCTTATGTGATATTGCACATCCATGGAGTAGTTTAGAATTAATTGATAGAAAAATGGCAGGAATAGTTCTAGAAGTAGACTATTGGAAAAAGCATTTTCCCTTGTTATTTCCTGATTCTAATGAGAAACTTAAAGCTATTAAGGTAGTTGAGATGCATATAGACACAGGTAATGCATACCCAATAAATCAAAGACCTTATAGAATACCTTTAAGTAAGCGACATATAGTTGAAAAAGAATTAAATAAAATGTTAGATGAGGATATAATTGAAACTAGTTGTAGTCCTTGGGCTTCACCAGTTACTTTAGTGCCTAAGAAGGATGGTACTATACGTCTCTTTGGTGACTACCGTAAATTAAATGCAGTAATTATTAAAGATGCTTATCCTTTACCCAGGATACAGGGCATTTTTGATCAGTTGCATGGTGCTAAAACTTTTACCACCATTGACCTTTATATCAGGGTATTGGCAGGTAATGGTAGATGAGGATAGCAGACCTAAAACAGCTATAAATACACACATGGGATTATTTCAAAGAATGATGAATGTAATTTTTGCAGAACATTTAGGTAAATGTTGTCTAATTTATTTAGATGATATTATTATTTATTCACCAGAGGAGGAGAGTCATGAGAAAGATGTGACTACTATATTGACTATCTTGCAAAATAACAATATGACTATTAAAGAATCTAAATGTGAATTTGGTGTTAAAGAAGTAAAACTATTAGGTTGCGTTGTATGTTCAGGAGGGCTGAAACCGGATCCTGAAAAAATAACTGCAATAAGAGATATGGCTTCACCGACAAGTAAAAAAGAAGACGATTATTAGGATCGGCAGGATACTACAGACAATTAATTTTTACCGACAAGTAAAAAAGAAGTAAGACGATTATTAGGATCGGCAGGATACTGCAGACAATTAGTACTACAATTATTTTTTAGAAACTATATTATATACGTAGTGTTTTTATTTCATTTAATTTGATATGCTATTTTAAATTCTAAATTTCTTGAGGTACAGAGATTTAAGGACTGAAACATAGACTGCGACTGGTGGGTAGTTGGAGTGGATAGGTTGTTTTCTTCTATTTGATTCTCTATTCTTTTTACTTTTTGCAAGGCATAAATTAAATTAAATTACTTTGTCGACGAATTTCCTCACCATGTAATAAAAGTAGTTTTGAATGGACTATGGAATGTGAAATTGCATGGAATGAGTTGAAAACACTATTATTAGATTGTGTACTGTTGAAATTTCCTGATCCTTTTAAACCATATAAGCTGTATACAGATGCTTCTGAGTACAGTTTAGGTGCTGTATTAGTACAGGAGGATGAGAATGGAATAGACAGACCAGTGCATTTAATCAGTACTAGATTTTCTCCTGCTCAACGTAATTATCCTACTATAGAGAAAGAAGCATTTGCTATTATTTATGCTCTAGTAAAATTAAGACCTTACTTATACGGTGCAGAATTTACTATCTATACAGATCATGCTCCATTGAAATGTTTTTTCACTAAAGAAATTCGTAATACACGTATACAACGCTGGGCAGTATTATTAGCAGAATTTTCAGCACCAATTGTTATATGAAAGGTGTAGATAATGTCTGGGCTGATATGTTGTCTAGATTGAGACCTAATACTGAAGCAAAAGAACCAGTAGAAATGTTTGCTTTTGATTCACTTTTGGCTGAACAAGTAATTCCTTTTGAACACTATGAACTGTCATATAATGAGGTAATTAATGAACAGAAAAAAATGAGAGAGTATACGTTAGGTGAGAATGAAGAAAAGAATTATTTGATAATGGATAATCTTCTTTATTCAACAGTAGCTCCTACTAAGAAAGATACGTATCCTAGACTAGTGTTACCAAAAAAATACAGGAATTCTGTGATAAAAATAGCTCATACAGAGGTAGGTCATATGGCTATGTCTAAAACATTAAAACGATTACAGGAACATTTTCGTTGGCCTGGTATGACTGGAGATGTCCATAGATTAATTACCAATTGTGCAAATTGTGTGGTTAACTGTAGTAAGCGCACACATGCTTATCCACAATCAATACCATTGCCTAGTGCACCTGGTATTGTAATTGCTGCACATCTATCTGGTCCATATCCAGTTAGTACTAGTGGTAATAGATATTTACTGTCTATTATAGATCATTGTAGTGGTTGGGTTGAATATAAAACATTGCCAGATAAATCATCGAAGGGGATTCATGATTATATATTTAATGATTATATTCCTCACCATGCAATACCTTGTATGTTTATTTCAGACAATGGGTTAGAATTTAAAAATAAATTGATTATAAATCATTTTAGAGAATTAGGTGTAGAAGTAAGGCATACAGTCAAATGGTATGGTGGAAAGATATCATAGGACTATAAAAGGCATTTTGAGAAAATTAGTTAATTCTCGTGCTAATCTATGGGAAAACCATTTGCCTAATGTGATATATGTGTATCGTACTGTACCTTCTGAGAGCACTAGTTCTTTACTGTATCGATCGACGGGGACGATTGCATCGAACTTAGCCTATCGTGTAGATGATTTATCTATAGCTTTAGCTAAAGCTGTCAAAAATCGAAAAGGAAATCGAAATTATAATGTTGCTCGCTTGAGGAAGAAGGCGAATGCAGTAAAACTAACTCCTGGTGATAAAGTAGTTTTGTTTGTAAATGAATCTGGACCTTTGGAGAGGAAATACGATCCAGGTTACATAGTCGTTAGATCACGGGGTTCAGTAGTAACTGTAGTAGGCCCTAATAACGATCGTAAAGTTGTTAACCGTGATAAAGTTAAATTAGTTGACTCTAAAATCATGTGGGATGATATTGCTCCACGATTAACTAGAACTGAACGAAGGAAAGGTATTTCACAACCTTTGCCTTTCGATCCGATTATTTCTGATCAAAATCGACGCACTAATGAATTATTAGTGAATAAAACAAAAATAAAACCTAAAGTATTACATTCGAGAGAAATTGGTACTGGGCCACTTACGCGACAGGAAGCGCGGAGCGTAAATCCAATATTTGGTAGTATGACGTCAGATAAAAGAATTGACCAATCACAGCAAAGAACACTGCGGAAGGATCGGCGAATCCGCAGACGTCTGAGTGCTTTGGCTCATTCGCCAAAACCTTTCTTTGTTGCTGCGCCACTAATAAATAACGATTGCGCCATGCCTAACCATTGTGTTAATACGAAGCAAATATTAACAATAGCGCAAGTCGACAGCTCCAAAGCTAATCGACAGGGTTTTCGAGGTATAGTTATAAGAAATATTTATGTTCCTTACTAAATTATCGCCAAGATTAACGGGTTGTATCGTAAGTTACGCCACTATTTAAGTTACTAAATACTGTTGTATTACAGAGATACAGTGAATGGTATTGACACCGTAGTAGCATTGCTATAATAAAGTAAATTTGACACTTATTGCTTACCAAATGCTACGGAGCATTTCGGGTGGATTAAGCAAAGGAAGTGAATACTTTAGGGAAAAATGGTGCCATGTACTAATGTATTGTTATTCTATCGGGACATAGAGCGAAAAAAGTACACCTGTGGTGACTGAATGTCTTACTAACAAATAACAATTTCATTTATTTACCATTGACTTTTCTATTTATCTAAGTTAAGTTTTAGTACGCCTACGGATTACGGGGTGAGACGTAAAACAGGTGTTACTCGATACTTTGAGTTTAAACTGTTTAGCTACTGAAAAGAACTAAAATTCGTCACACTAACGACTGAAATGTTATGTTCATAGAAACTAATACTATAGCACTTTCGCTAAGACTTTGAAGATGTTATATTCTGGGAAGAGGTAGATCTTGCATATGTAAGAATGGACATTATTAAAGCGGATAAATTGCAAATAACCAAAGATGTTATTTAATCCAATTTAGGACACACCATTGGAGTTGCATTCACTTTTCTTAAATACAAAAAACATTATTCATTGGCCGTGAAAAATCTAAAAACGCTTAAAATAGCACATTGACTTGCATTACCGTATTGATTCTATTAAATTCTCACAGGCTAAAAAACTATTTTTCCATAAATATAGATAATTTATCGAACCTGTACCTCTCGAGTGGGAGAAAAGACGGCTGCGTAAGGTCGATAGAGCAATTCTATTCGACGAGCGTAAACTTTTCGCGAGTATACGGTAAGGACGATAAGAATCGGCAATTTCTTATCGGGTGTCGACGGCGACGGGTGTCGACGGCGACACGCGTGAAGCGATAAAGCTAAATTGTTTTGACTTGTATGAAGCAGTAGTTACAGATAATTCACCGACGCGTGAAGTGTAATTAGACATAACATGATCGATTTGTCTTAAAATGTCGCTAATCTTCGTGGTGGTTGACGGGGGTTACACAGAAGCATTTCGTCATTGACTAGAACTGTGGTAAGGTTCAGGTCTTATGTTTTTATGCTAATAAATGCGTAACTCGATAACTAAGATACTTAGAAGCATAAACTAACATAGTTAAGACATCTAAAGTATCTATTCTATATTATTATGTGTATTACAATACAGATAAAATGATTTAATATTATGAAATAACACATTTACATTAACTTGTTAAAACATTTTTTATTTTTCAATAAGAAATTTATTCTATATGCTCATGTTACTTAATAATGTGATATATATTATAAAAGTAATTATTTGTTTAACAATAAAACTAAATAATATTTTTGATTGTGATTCATATGGATGAACAGAAATGCCTAGGGTATTGAATGAACTAAATTATTTTTACAAAAGCGACTGTTCGTTGGGAGGTCAGCTAAAATAATGATAGGGATTTCACAATTTTTTTTTATATAAATATGTTATGTTAACTTAACAAGACCAAGATGATCAGATCTGAAGCTATAAGTTAAACTGATATATATAATTTTTTTGATATGATCTTCAACATTTATTTTTGACAAATGATCAGTATTGGTTCGGATAACATGAGTTAACACTGTTAGTCTTGAAAATCTGATTATTATTTTTTATCATATACTTATTGAATTATCTAGAGGAATACTAGGCATAGTTGAACTTATGATTATCATTGAGTATGATGTTTCACATATCTAGCTTGAGGTAGTGTAATTGATTTTCAGCAGGCTACACAGCGAAATGGGAGTAACTTGATGGTAGTAAGACAACAATTATGAACTATTGGGGAATGACTTTCTCACTGATATAAAATTGCATGAACTAATTACTCTGTAACTCCATTACATTATAGATAGCTGCATTTACGTTCATTTGTTATTTTGAATTCAATAGGACTGAAGAGTTCAATATATTTTTTAATATGTTGTTTAACTTGAGGAAGTATGTTGTAACTCAGCAAGGCTGAAGAGTAAATTAACATATATATATTTTTTTTGAGATCATAAGCCACTTTTTGCAATATATCATACTATTATTAATTAATTAATATTGCTAAGATTGTATAGACATTGTACTATATTACACTGCATAACATCGAGCCAAAACGCGTTTAGATAAGATTTCTGGTTTAACGCCGAAAAGTCGGTATGCAGGAGGCGATGTTACGCTAACACGGTGCGTTTAAGGTTCCACCACCCTAACCCCATTTCATATGACGTTTAAGGGCGGTGTTAGCGTAAGGTTTTGACCAAATCTATTCAATGCTATCATATTTAACAGAATTAAATACGCAATAAGTGAAATTTTATCAATTTAACCATAAAAGCGAAACCAGATTAACGCTACGGCCGCATTTGCGGCGATATTAATAGTGTCGAATCAACGAATGTAAAGTAAACAAATTGCCGCCGTCGCGACCGCCGCGTCGACGTCGACATCCATACTGATGATGACTGGCCGCCGTCGTACAGCAGTTGGCAGCAATGTATTAGCGATTTGTTTACTTTACGCTCGTCGATTCGAAAATATAAATATTAATATCGCCGCCGTTACGGAGGCAGCGTTAATATTGCTTTGAATTTAGGGTTAATTTCCTCAAATTTCACTTATTGCGTATTTAATTCTGTTAAATATGATAGCATTTAATAGATACAGAGGGATTTCACCAATCTATAAATAAATTCACGTTTAGCTATAATGAAAGTGTTATGCGCTCCTGCATACAACTTGACACAGTTCCCGACGTCGGTGATAGCTAAACGGTGATAGGCTCTAACACCAAACCCCGCTAACACTGACTCCTGCATATGGCCCCTGAGGTATTCCGCTTTTCACCGAGCACCATCCTGATGGTTTGCCATTTACAATGACTCGCTGTCTTCTGTTGCTCAGAAAATCCTTTATCCAGTGTAGGACATCTCTTATGCCATAGCCGTGCAGTTTTTTAAGCAGTCGCTGGGGTGGAACAGTGTCGAATGCTTTTTGGAAATCTAGATAAATAGCATCCAGATCTCCAAAGTCATCAATAACGCGGGTCCACTCATCCATACATGCCAGTAGTTGGGTCATACAAGATCTTCCTTGCACAAAGCCATGCTGCTGTGTTGATAGAGGTTGTTTTCGACAAGATATATGCAGTGAAGAGACAGTCGAGATATATGCAGTGAAGAGACAGTCGGGCACAGAAAGTGACAGAATTCAATATGCAAAACTATGTAACCAATAATAAGAGATTCTATCATGGCTCATCTTGTCGATTAATCGACTCTGGTCACCCGAGCCACTTTTTGGCTCATGCGCACATCCTGCAGACTCGGGTCGAATAATCGAATCGAATAATCGAATAAGCTTCTCCCCGCTTGGGTGACAAAAATGGTGGCCCTTTTATTTGTTTTTTTAGTAGCCGATATAATTACAGCAAAATATGATTTAACTATCTTTATGATGGCATAGTTTAGTGATATTTCTATTTCATTAATCTATGTTATTACCAACAACAAAAATGTATGACTGGTACCGGTGGCTATTATCCTACAGGACGGTAATCCTGCAGGAGCGCAAATGTGACATCATCGCTCCTTGCAAACCCCAGCCAAGAGGTGGGTTACTGGGGTCTGGTTGTTTTGCACACGGCACGTGTATTTGTCGACTCCACTCGTGGTGTTCTATTTGAAATTCTGACGACTCGGGTGACCCGAGTCGCCCGGGTCGTGTTAATCGATTACAGCCCCTTTGTTAAATCTGCCTTTGTGAAAGGGGAGGAAAGGGTGAGATGTGTAGGAACAAAAGTTAGATGTATAAGAATATTAATATTCAAGGATTGTTATAATGTACCAATGTTGAGCGCCGGACTAGTGTTAGATATTTAAAATAAAGATTATTCAAGAGTTCAGTGGCAAAACCACATAAAAACCAATCCAAAAATGGAGATAAACACTTATTGAATTATCTAGAGGAATACTAGGCATAGTTGAACCTATGATTATCATTATGTATGATGTTTCACATATCTAGCTTGAGGTAGTGTAATTGATTTTCAGCAGGCTACACAGCGAAATGGGAGTAACTGATGGTAGTAAGACAACAATTATGAACTATTGGGGAATGACTTTCTCACTAATATAAAATGGCATGAACTAATAATTACTCTGTAACTCCATTACTTTATAGATAGCTGCATTTACGTTCATTTGTTATTTTGAATTCAATAGGACTGAAGAGTTAAATATATTTTTGTAATATGTTGTTTAACTTGAGGAAGTATGTTGTAACTCAGCAAGGCTGAAGAGTAATTAACATATATATTTTTTTGAGATCATAAGCCACTTTTTGCAATATATCATACTATTGTTATTTATTAATTAATATTGCTAAGATTGTATAGACATTGTACTATATTACACTGCCAAACACGAGCCAAAACGCGTTGAGAAGGGATTTCTGGTTTAGCGCCGAAAAGTTGGTATGCATGGAGCAGTGTTAGGCCTAACACCATGCGTTTAAGGTCCGCGACACTAACCCCATTTCATATGATGTTTACGGGCGGTGTTAGCGTAAGGTTGTCGCCAAATCTATTCAGTGCTATCATATTTAACTGAATTAAATATGCAATAAGTGAAATTTGATCAATTTAACCATAAAAGCGAACCCAGATTAACGCTACCGCCGCATTGGCGGCGATATTAATAGTGTCAAATCAACGAATGTAAAGTAAGCAAATTGCCGCCGTCGCGACCGCCATGTCGACGTCGACATCCATACTGGCCGACGTCTCCACATTGGCGGCAATGTATTAGCGATTTGTTTACTTTACGCTCGTCGATTCGAAAATATAAATATTAATATTGCCGCTGTTACGGAGGCAGCGTTAATATTGCTTCGAATTTAGGGTTAATTTCCTCAAAGTTCACTTATTGCGTATTTAATTCTGTTAAATATGATAAACAATATAATAGAAACAGAGGATTTCACCAATACTATAAATAAATTCACGTTTAGCAATAATGATAGTGTTATCGCTCCTGCATACCACTTGACACAGTACCTGACGTCGGTGATAGCGAAACAGTGTGGATAGGCCTAACCACCAAAAACCCCCTAAACACTGACTCCTCATAAGGCCCATGAGAATTCGCTTTTTCCAACCGAGCACCATCCTGATGGTTTGCCATTTACAATGACTCGCTGTCTTCTGTTGCTCAGAAAATCCTTTATCCAATGTAGGACATCTCCTCTTATGCCATAGCCATGCAGTTTTTTTAGCAGTCGCTGGTGTGGAACAGTGTCGAATGCTTTTTGGAAATCTAGATAAATAGCATCCAGATCTCCAAAGTCATCAATAACGCGGGTCCACTCATCCATACATGCCAGTAGTTGGGTCATACAAGATCTTCCGTGCACAAAGCCATGCTGCTGTGTTGATAGGAGGTTGTTTTCGACAAGATATATGCAGTGAAGAGATAGTCGAGATATATGCAGTGAAGAGACAGTCGGGCACAGAAAGTGACAGAATTCAATATGCAAAACTATGTAACCAATAATAAGAGATTCTATCATGGCTGATCTTGTCGATTAATCGACTCTGGTCACCCGAGCCACTTTTTGGCGCATGCGCACATCCTGCAGACTCGGGTCGAATAATCGAATCGAATAATCGAATAAGCTTCTCCACGCTCGGGTGACAAAAATGGTGGCCCTTTTATTCGTTTTTTTAGTAGCCGATATAATTACAGCAAAATATGATTTAACTATCTTTATGATGGCATAGTTTAGTGATATTCCTATTTCATTAATCTATGTTATTACCAACCAAGAGGTGGGTTACTGGGGTCTGGTTGTTTTGCACACGGCACATGTATTTGTCGACTCCACTTGTGGTGTTCTATTTGAAATTCTGACGACTCGGGTGACCCGAGTCGCCCGGGTCATGTTAATCGATTACAGCCCCTTTGTTAAGTCTGCCTTTGTGAAAGGGGAGGAAAGGGTGAGATGCGTAGGAACAAAAGTTAAATGTATAAGAATATTAATATTCAAGGATTGTTATAATGTACCAATGTTGAGCGCCGGACTAATGTTAGATATTTAAAATAAAGATTATTCAAGAGTTCAGTGGCAAAACCACATAAAAACCAATCCGAAAATGGAGAT
>CM059202.1:43106184-43128388 GCA_030323885.1 Branchipolynoe longqiensis
ATTAAGCCCAACTGAAGCTTACACCACACCTGCTACGAGGCGGGCGTAAACATAAACGGAGAAACTTTTACGACACACCCATAGAATGAGCGAAATTTGTCATTATGCTATAGAAATTTAGAAAATGTACCCAAACTGATCATGTTGAAATGGCTCTGTTAAGAAGCATAACATAATTTGCCACAATAAATCCTTTAATAACTATTCAAAGTCTACCGAATCGGATTATTTTAATTGTAAAATAAAATAATATCGGAATATATATATACTCAGCGGCCACCTTACTAATGCTGAACAGGAACAGTAATGTGACCGCATGCACTGGCGGCGCAAGCACCGACAGCAAATTAAGGTAGGTTACCACATAATGCAGGCTGAGTAGTTTTAAATACAAATCCCAATTCCACACTAAAAACCACCTCCAGCGCAAACAGCTATTTCGACCTGACTGCCACACAAATATGGTGGAAGAGATTGATTGTAGACTAGGCAGAGGCATGCATTTTGCCCATCTAAACTGCCAAAGCGCCTACAACAAAATTGACAGCATTAAACTACACTTAGATATCTGTAAATTTGATGTGTTAACACTATCAGAAACATGGTTTCATGAACTGCATAGTGACCAACTACTAGAAATTGGTGGGTACAGGCTTGTGAGAGAGGATAGAAAAACGCTGACCAATGCACAAATACAAAAGAGGGGTGGAGGAGTTGCAATATACACCAAAAAATACCTAAACTCCGAACATAAGCCATTACAAGAAGCAAACAGCTCAGACACAAATATTGAACTAGTATGGACACTCATAAAAAATGAAGAACAAGCTAATATAGCTGTAGGGAGTCTATATAGACCGCCAAATGGAAACATCGAAGACTTCATCGCACAACTGGAGACATCCCTAGAAAGTGTGTCGAAACTGACGAAGGCGGAGATATTCTTACTAGGGGATTTCAACATAAACTACAAAACAAACAACAAAAACAAACACTCACTAGAGAACTTAATCAAAGGCAGAGGGTTAAAGCAAAAAATGAGTGAGCTAACAAGGCTTGGAGAAAACACCTCTATAATAGACCTAATAATAACAGACTCAAATCATACCCACACCTCAGGAACAAGAAACTGGGGCATTAGCGATCATGAATTGATATATGTTACTAGAAAGAAAATAAAAACAAAAAACAAAACTACTCCCCGTATGGGTAAATCATACAAAAACTACACAAAAGAGGCACTAGAAACTCATCTGAAAGGGAAAATTAAATTGCCATTTCCAACTGAGATAGGTGTAAATGACCAATGGAACTATATCATTGGGGAAGTCAGAAAGCATCTGGACACTACCTGCCCAATAAAAAAACTTAAAATAAAAAACAACCAAGACCCATGGGTAACCCCAGAATTAATCAACCTAATTATGGACAAATATAAAACAGGCAAATTAGCCAAAGCAAGCGAGCGACTACTAGACATAGAAAACTACCACAAAGCAAGAAATCGTAGCCAGAAATCAGTGAGAAAAGCCAAAAGACGGTACATTGTCAAACAAGACCAGCAATGGGGAAAAAACTCACACAAATTCTGGAACAATGTGAAAATACTAATACCAAATAATAAAAATTAAGAATGGATTACCCTTTACAACAACGAGGGGATGGAAATCAGCAACAACGATACTGCTAATATAATGAACAAACATTTTTCTACCATAGGCAATAAACTATCCAAACAGTTCAACACAAACTGGACCACGAAAGCGCAACAATTAAACACAGACATTGGAGATTGCACAACCACAATAAAAGAGATAAGTGAGCTCATAAAATCAATTGATTGCAACAAGCCTTCGGGCATTGAAAATACCTCGAGAATAGTATTGAAAGATGCATTCGGATGCATCCCAGATGTTATATGTGAGCTATACAACAAATCGTTCACAGAAGGTACTTATGTGGACTGCTGGAAACTAGCCAAAGTAACACCGCTCCACAAAGGAGGGGATAAACAGGTACTGGGAAACTATCGACCGATCTCCATACTCCCACTGCCTGGTAAACTAATGGAAAAAATAATGCATAGACATATTATGGACCACCTAAACAAACACAAAATATTAAACAGTAAACATGGCTGTTTCAGAAAATACCACTCGACAATAAAAACAATTGCTAACTTAATAACTGATATTGCAAACAGTATCAATAAAAAGAACCTAGTGGGTGCAGCGTTCATAGACTTCAGCAAAGCGTTTGACATGGTGGACCACCCTATCCTAGCATAATGCATAATGCATAATGCAAATGCGAATGCGACAAAAAATCGAAACACCTTGAAACCTATGAGCTACATTCCATACACGCGTAATGTGTAATGCGTAATGCGAATGCGAATGCGAATGCGTCAGAAATCCATTATCCCGATCGCTCCATGTAGCGATCGGTGCGTAATGCGTAATGCGTAAAGGTGGTGCGAATAGAAAAGCATCAGTCGCATTTGTCCATTGATATAAGGCTGGAGGAGGCGACTGATAATTACGGACAGCCGTCCTTCATGAGAAATATGAAGAATGGGACGATGCAAACATGTAGGTTTATGCAGCGGACCTGTTAGGAAGCAGTCTTCAAGGTGGTGCGAACATAAAAGCCATCAGTCGCATTTGTCCATTGATATAAGGCTGGAGGAGGCGACTGATAATTACGGACAGTGGGACAAGGTGGTGCGAACAGAAAAGCATCAGTCGCATTTGTCCATTGATATAAGGCTGGAGGAGGCGACTGATAATTACGGTCACTTTCATGAGAAATATGAAGAATGGGACGGTGCAAACATGTAGGTTTATGTGGCGGACCTGTTAGGAAGCCGTCTTCAAGGTGGTGCGAATAGAAAATCATCAGTCGCATTTGTCCATTGATATAAGGCTGGAGGAGGCGACTGATAATTACGGACAGCCGGGACAAGGTGGTCTGAACAGAAAAGCATCAGTCGCATTTGTCCATTGATATAAGGCTGGAGGAGGCGACTGATAATTATGGTCTTCATGAGAAATATGAAGAATGGGACGGTGCAAACATGTAGGTTTATGCGGCGGACCTGTTAGGTAGCAGTCTTCCTGTTTCTGTGTGTGTGTACTTTTTATATACTTCACTGCATAACGCATAACACATAGCGCAATATGCATTACGCGTATATGGAATGCTGGCATTCGCATAACGCATAACGCGTAATGCATAACGCATAAAGCTGCGAACACACTGGACGCGTATCTCGCGCGTGCGTCAAGCGTCGCGCGTGCGTAAAAAATCAAAACGTATGTAATAAAGAGAACCCGAACACACTGGCGCGTGCGTTTGTCGCGCGTGCGTCACGCGTGCGTCACGCGTGCGTCACGGATCGCTTTTGGAGCGATTATTTACGCTTGACGCGTGGTGACGCGTGGCTTTTGACCGAATTTGCCCGACTTTGCCCGACTTTGCCTGACTTTGCCTGACTTTGGCTGACTTTGCCCGACTTTGCCCAACTTTGCCCGACTTTGCCCGACTTTGCCCGACTTTGCCCTCTTCCATTCCCTCTTCCATTCCCTCCCCTTCCATTCCCTCCCCTTTCATTCCCCCTCTTTCATTCCCCCTCTTTCATTCCCCCTCTTTCATTCCCCCTCTTTCATTCCCCCTCTTTCATTCCCCCTCTTTCATTCCCCCTCTTCCATTCCCTCCTCTTCCATTCCCTCCTCTCCCATGCCCCCTCTTCCATTCCCCCTCTTTCATTCCCCCTCTTTCATTCCCCCTCTTTCATTCCCCCTCTTCCATTTCTTCCCCCTCTTCATTCCCCCTCTTTCATTCCCCCTCTTTCATTCCCCTCTTTCATTCCCCCTCTTTCATTCCCCTCTTTTCCGTTTCCCCCTCTTCCGTTCCCCCCTCTTTCCGTTCCCCCTCTTTCATTCCCCCTCTTTCGTTCGCCCTCTTTCGTTCCCCCTCTTTCGTTCCCCCCCTTCTTCCCCCTCTTTCATTCCCCCTCTTTCGTTCCCCCCCTTTTTTCATCCCTCCTCTTCCATTCCCTCCTCTCTCCCATTCATCCCCCTCCTTTCCGTTCCCCTCTCTTTCGTTCCCCCTCTTCCTTCGTTCCCCCTCTTTCGTTCCCCCTCTTTCGTTCCCCCTTTCGTTCCCCTCTTTCGTTCCCCCTCTTTCGTTCCCCCTCTTTCGGTCCCCCTCTTTCGTTCCCCCCTTCCGTTCCCCCTCTTCCGTTCCCTCCTCTTCCGTTCCCCCTCTTCCGTTCCCTCCCCTTCCGTTCCCTCCTCTTCCATTCCCCCTCTTCCGTTCCCCCTCTTCCGTTCCCCCCTCTTTCGTTCTCCCCTCTTTCGTTCCCCCTCTTTCGTTCCCCCTCTTTCGTTCCCCCTCTTTCGTTCCCCCTCTTTCGTTCCCCCTCTTTCGTTCCCCCTCTTTCGTTCCCCCTCTTTCGTTCCCCCTCTTTCGTTCCCCCTCTTTCGTTCCCCCTCTTTCGTTCCCCCTCTTTCGTTCCCCCTCTTTTTCCCCCTCTTTCGTTCCCCCTCTTTCGTTCCCCCTCTTTCGTTCCCCCTCTTTCGTTCCCCCTCTTGTGTTTCCCCCCTCTTTGCGGTCCCCTCTTGCTTCCCCCTGTTGTGTTCCTCCCTGTTGCTTTCCCCCCTCTTGCGTTCCCCCCTCTTGTGTTCCCCCATCTTCCTTTCCCCCTCTTCCATTCCCCCTCTTCCATTCCCCCTCTCCCATTCCCCCTCTTCCATTCGCCTCTCTTCCATTCTCCCTCTTCCATTCTCCATCTTTCATTCTCCCTCTTCCATTCCCCCCTCTTCCATTCTTGCATTCCCTTCCTCTTGCATTCCGCCTCTTTCATTCCCCAAGAGGGGGAACGAAAGAGGGGGAACGAAAGAGGGGGAACGAAAGAGGGGGAACGAAAGAGGGGGAACGAAAGAGAGGGAACGGAAGAGAGGGAACGGAAGAGAGGGGAATGGAAGAGGGGGAATGGGAGAGGGGGAATGGAAGAGGGGGAACGGAAGATGGAGAATGGGGAATGGAAGAGGAGGGACAGAAAAGGAGGGACGGAAGAGGAGGAACGGAAGATGGGGAACGAAAGAGGGGGAACGAAAGAGGGGGAACGAAAGAGGGGGAACGAAAGAGAGGGAACGAAAGAGGGGGAACGAAAGAGAGGGAACGAAGAGGGGAACGGAAGAGAGGGAATGGAAGAGGGAATGGAGGAGGGAATGGAAGAGGGGGAATGGAAGAGGGAAGAGGGACGAGATGGAGAATGGGGAATGGAAGAGGAGGGACAGAAAAGGAGGGACGAAGAGAGGAACGGGAGGGGGAAGGAACGAAAGAGGGGGAATGAAAGAGGGGGAACGAAAGAGGGGGAACGAAAGAGGGGGAACGAAAGAGGGGGGACGAAAGAGGGGGAACGAAAGAGGGGGGACGAAAGAGGGGGAACGAAAGAGGGGGAACGAAAGAGGGGGAACGAAAGAGGGGGAACGAAAGAGGGGGAACGAAAGAGGGGGGAACGCAAGAGGGGAACACAAGAGGAGGGAATGGAAAGGGAGGGAATGGAAGAGAGGGAATGGAAGAGAGGGGAATGGAAGAGGGGGAATGGGAGAGGGGGGAATAGAAGAGGAGGAATGGAAGAAGGGGAATTGAAGAGGGGGAATGGGCGAATGGAAGAGGGAGGAATGGGGGGGGGAATGGAAGAGGGGGGAATGGGGGGAATGGAAGAGGGGGAATGGGGGTTTTATATGGGAGGTGTGTACCGGCCTGCAGACGCGTGGCAGACGCGTCCAGTGTGTTCGCTATTTACGCGTGAGAACCGCATGACGCACGCTTGTACTTTACGCACGCCCGACGCACGCGTCCTGTCTGTCCGCACCTTAACGCGTATATGGAATCCTAGCTTTAGGCGAGCGAACACGCGATGATCACGTGACCGTTAGCGTTGGCGGGAAATAATTAGGTTACTGAGTCCGTGTCAAGTTTGATTCGGGCAGTACCCGCTAGGTGGCGCCACCGTACTTCGGCCGCCGCTGACCGGGTAGGCTCAGTATTGACGGTAGTGTTCTCGTAATGCGAGAGGAGGCGCCACAGGTGTCAGTGCTTAGCCTTATGAGAAAAGTCGTCGTTCTCCCTCCCCGAGAATTACCCATGCTACATGTAACATGTTGTTTGTTGTTGTTTTACGTCCTAACAACATCTAAGGTCATATCAGGACGGGTACCGACTTGTGACAGTGTGCACTCATGGCGACTGTATAGTGCTGCCCCACTCGAAGATCAGGCCGCCAGCACCATGACCTGATATCCCACTCAGTCACATTATCCTGACACTGAGCCAACCAGTCCTTGCCCTATCCTAATAATGCCAAGCGCCAGGCTAGGAAGCAACAAGTACCAATTTTTAAGTCATTGGTTTGACTTGACCAGAGTTCGACCCCACAATCTATCAACACGGGAGATGGACGCTCTAACTCATTTGGCCATCCCGACTGGTACACATAACATGTACATTTTTTTTGTTGGTCAATTAGTTGTTTAAGCAGGGGAAATTTCAGTCATAGACGACTGGTCTTCCTCATTCCACTGCTGGTTGATAGAAAGCCCGAGCCTACACTTTTACCGAACCAAGGGATTTTTAACCTCCCACACCACATAGACATGGTATGAAAGCAACCGGCCTTTGATGAAGCTCTAAGTTATACACAGTGGTGGAAATCCAAATTGGCAGAGCTGGGGGCACAGGGAATTGAACCGCCGACCCTCAGATTAGGAGTCTGACCTAGAAAAAAGTCAGACACTCTAACCACTGCGCCACAGAGAACATTATGTAAATATATATTTGTACACAAAAATATATCTAAATGATGAACAACAGTTCCCACAGGACCTCCCCCAGTGGCGAGTGCAAGTATGTGAGTGGGTCACAGACCAGCATATACCCCCATGGTTGACTGGAGGTTCCCCTATTGTTTGGGATTCATGGCTATACCAACACACTACTAGCATGGGCAGTTCTGGGCTGTAGCCATTTAGCGAATGGTAGACAGGAAGTGTGAACACTTATTTGTCTAAATTTGTTGTAACTCATGAATTATTTCCTAATATTCACAGTTAATTTACTCAATCTGGTCCGAATTAAATGTCCTCGGAATATTCAGGAATTTAGATATAATTGTTTGCTCTCTAGTGAGGTATTCCAATATGAAAACATCCCAAAACTCAGTGGCTCAATCATAGCCAAAACTGTCAAACTCCACATTAATCTTATATCAAATTTGACCTTGGTAATTAACTCGGTGGTCAAATGACCACCATAGCTAAAAATAAGGTAAGCTCTCCAACCTGATTATATTGGAATAGGCATCTGATGAATCTATAGCTGCGTTTACACGGGCAAAAAGTAAAACGATCTAGGCAAAGCGTTTTACCTGAGGCGTTTTAGTGGCGCGTTTACACGGACCGAATTTGAAAGTGTTTCGGCTGCCGGGAACCAGCCTTAATGGTGAGTCTGTAGCCGGCGAGCACTGCTATTTGTTTAGTTTACATTCGTCGATTCACAATATGAATAACGACGCCAATGTAGCGGCTACGTTAATATCGCTTGGAATTTAGGGTTAATTTAATTAAATTTCATTATTAGAGTATGTGATTCTGTTAAATATGATCGCATTCAATAGATTTCGGCCTAATCGGTCCCTAACACTGCTGGGCACCAGTGAATAGTTACACCTGAGCCTGTATCCGGCGAGCACTGCTATTGTACACAATCGCCGCCCGGGAACCAGCTGAAACGTTTCCTGTAAACCACCTCCCGAGGTGGTATACGTGGAACGTTCCAGCTGGACCGTTTCAGCCCTAAAACGCCTCAGCGGCGCGTTTACACGGGCAAATGTAAACCGATCTAGGCAAGTGGTTCCAGCTGGGGCGTTTTAACTCGCCCGTGTAAACGCAGCTTTAGTGTAGTAATATCCTTGTTATAACTGTGAATTGAACATAGTCCGTTGACTCGAAGCTCATCATTTCTGAATGGTATTACATTCATTACATTCATGTGGCGCTATCATCTAGTTGACATATATCACGGTCACTAGATGGTGATAAAGCAGTTTCCTTCCTACAGTATTTTTGCTACAAATAATAATACGTAAATACCTTATCTCCAACAAGGCAAATGCGCTTGAGTAGAGGGTGCCCCTGACAATCTCTGAACTTAAGATAGCAACGTATAGTGAATTCTCTGTGTTCACAATACACGCTGCCACAAGCACAATAGATGCAGCACTCGACATGAAGAGTGCTACCACGACAGCCAAGGCAAGGTCCTGGCCAACCAGATCCTTTTCTACAAGGAAGACCACATTTGCATATTAATTTGTGGGGGTTGGGGGGGGGGTTCAGAAATTTATTTATTTATATACATTTATCCATAGTTATTTTAGAGAAAAGCATTAGCTTTCGGGAATTAGTGATTATATCTCTTAATAGGATTTGCATTCTTTCATACTGAATGACAATTGTTCATTTTGCACAGGCAATATGGGTAATTTAGGGCGCGGGACTTCACCTCCCCCCTACCAATAGTTTGTGATCAACGATACCAGACCTATGGTGCCGCCTTCCGTTTCCTGATGTTACTTCGTTTTATCTCACTCCACAGCACCACCCCACACCTCCATGTGCCATTAGGTAGTTCTGGGCTGAACCAAGGTTGACTTGAGCTACTCACTTCATTCATAGCGCACAAACCTGCCATGTGGCGAGTGGAAGCTGTCCAACTCTTTTCACCCGCCCCACCTACCTAAATAAAAGCTTCTTAGGGTTGAGTGCCTGGGACCCTAAAAAGACTTAGCACATACTGAACTTACTAGAGACTTATGACTGACCTCATATATTATTTTTCATTTTAATTATTAAACACTATCTTAAAGCTGCACAGTCCGATGAAATCATCAAATTTTCAAAACCAGAAGAATTATCTTAATTTGATTCTGCATATCTAACTTAGATACTGGTGCACTTATTAAACATTTGTCACCATATAGAAGGGAATACTGAGGGAATCGATTAGAACTTGTTACCGCAGAAGCCTATGAGGTCAGAGTTTTGGCATGCTTGCCAAAATTAATTTTGCATGGTTGCACTCAAAATATTTCAAAAGTTATCCATTTAAAATAAAAGTCACCTCAAGCTAAAGTAAGGTACATTATAATGATCAACCTAAGGTATTAATCCCTGAAAATGTCAGAAACTCAATACCGTCGGACTATGCAACTTTAATTGTTCTGCACTTTTCAATTATTAGTAAGATGCAAGTATAAATGGTGCAAAGGTAGCAAATATGATACTTACTGAGGGTGTGCTTACGATTCCAGACCATTATTCCTCCAGTAACCAAGCCAATTACCAGTGAACTTAGTTGAGTACATGCAAGTATGTCAGTGAAGTAACTGACTGAATGAATAGAAACACACATGATTTGAAAATAAATACAAATAAAAATGGTTGGTAAAGGTGAAATTCAGCAGGATTCTGTCACCACTTTGACAGGGCGGCAAAGGGAGAAGCCCACGGATCAGGCGCCCAAAAACTCGCACACATCTGCGGATACTGTGCAAACCTACGGAAAATAGTGACCAACCATTCGGGGGCCTCCTGCTACTCAAAGAAGGCCAGGGACAAAACCGGTAAGCGTACCCATTCGGATTTTTAGGCCCCCGGCGGGAACCCACGCCACCGCGACCCCGCCGCAACACCGTACACGACCCCCAGCCTGCCCACGGACTAAACCATTTGTTGACATTGTATCGAAGCCACTCGGCTTCCCTCCCGGGTTCCCCGGCCCTGCCTGCGCCCCAAGGAGCCCCCTTAATGATGTCACAACCCCCAGCATCCCACCCGGGTTCCCCGGCCCTGCCGGCGCCTCGGGGAACCCCCATAATGACGTCATGACCACCGCTGGCTCCCGACCCAGCCGGCCGCAAGCCTTCTCATTGGGCCCGCTGGAACCAGCGCGCCGCCGGCGGGGGGATTCCCCCTCGGCAACCCCGAGTGACGTCACGGCTCCCGCTGGTCCCGGGCGCCGCGGCGGGGGAGGCTGCGAGCCCCCGGGCACGCCGGCACAGGCGGACCGCCCCCGGCCACGGGCCCCGGCTTACGCCGCCCCGCACACCCCCGGCTACCGCAGCTTCTCGGAGCACGCCCGCGCCGCCCGGATCACCTTGACGCCGAACACAACAAATGCCGCTGCCTGCGGCATCTGCGACGTGACCGAGGCCGCCCACTCGACCCGCCCGGGGGCGGCGGACCAGAGCGAGCCGGTGGGTCAGGGGCTCGACCACACCCTTCAGCACTCCTGGACCCCCGCAGCCGCCTGCGGCCCCACAGCGGCCGAATACAAACAGACTCTCGACGGCTTCTGGCCCGTCCTCTCGGGGGAGGGTTGGGTAGGTACCCGGGCTACGCGGCAGCTTACGCCGCCGCCCAGGCCTCGGCCCTTCCTAACTTCTTGGCCGCCCGAGTCCCGGTGGACTCCGAGCTAAACGTCGAGGCGTGGCGCGAAATGCTCCGCCGACACCCGGACACCACCTTGGCGGATCACTTGGAATTCGGCTTCCCGGCCAACTACACCGTGCCGGGGCCGCCCACGCCAACATTCCACAACCACCGCGAGGACCCGGCCTACGCCCACCATGTCACGGCCTATGCGGAGGAGGAGCTCCGACGGGGCGCCCTGCTGGGGCCCTTCAAGGTGCCCCCCTTCTCCCCCTGGGCAAAGTGTAGCCCGATTATGACACGCCCCAAGTCGACCCCCGGTAAGCGCCGGATAATAGTCGACCTCTCCTTCCCCCCGGGATGGAGCGTGAACTCGGGCATACGCCGGAAGGAGTACCTAGGCCGCCCCCATCACTACTTCCTCCCGGCGGTCTCTGACATCGGCAAGCAAATGACGCTCCGGGGCCGGGGGACATTCTGCTGGTTGGCGGACGTCTCCCGGGCCTACAGACAGCTCAGGGTGACCCCTCTCCGCCCCCCCCTCTTCGGTATCACGGTCGACAGTAAGCTCTACGTCGACATAGCCCTCCCCTTCGGCTGCCGTACCTCGGGAGCGGCCTGCGTGCGGGTCACCGGGGCCATCTCTTGGATGCTCCGAGAGCGCGGCTTCTTCAACCTCGTCTATGTCGATGATTTTGTGAGCTGCGAGACCTCCTACCTCGATGCGATGCGGGCCTTCGACGCACTCCGAGACATCTGTGCCCGACTCGGCCTAGCCCTCGCCGCCGACAAGTGTTGCCCACCCGCCGTCCGGCTGGTCTTGCTGGGCATACACTTCAACACGGAAGCCATGGTGCTCCGCATCCCCGACGACAAGCTCGGCGAGGTGCTGGCCGACTGCGAGCGCTGGATGGCCCGCCCCACCCTCACGCGGAGGGCCCTCCAGCAGCTCGTCGGACGACTGGCCCACGTCAGCACTTGCATTCCGTCCGCGCGGAAGTTCATGGGCAGGATCCTTGCCAGCCTACGCGCTTCGCCCCTCGCCGGACAGGCCGACGTCGACCCCGACCTACGCCGCGACGTACAGTGGTTTCACGACTATGCGAGGAAGGGGAACGGCGTCTGGCTCCTGCCGCCCCCGGCCGCCTCCCGCTGGGTCATCGAATGTGACTCTTGCCTGACTGGCGGGGGATCCTTCTCCCGAGACTACTGTTATTCCGAGGCCTACACCGACACTCTGATGACCGCCTCCCCCACGATCCACGAGCTCGAGGCCGTCAACCTCATCATGGCGGTCAAGACCCTCGGCCCTCCTGTGCCGGGCAGCTACGAGCTCGGGGTCAACACGGACAACACGGCCTCGGCCCTCACCCTCGAGTCCGGCCGCGCCTCCGACCCGACTCTCGGTGCGTGCGCCCGAGAGCTCTGGCTGGTCGCCGCTCTGGGCTCATACACAATTGTCATCCGCCACAAGCCGGGCGTCGAGTTGGTCCTGGCGGATGCACTCAGCCGGGCCCACTCCTCCCGGGCCGCCCTCCAAATTGTACGGGCTCACTGTCGGGAACTGGGTCTGGGTCGAATAAGAGTTTCGCACTCCCCGGAGCTGCTATCTAACCACCTATCACCTCTTCCCCCAGATTATGACCCGCGGGACCACGACCACCTTATGACCCTACACGCGGCAGCCCTCGCCCCGGGAACATGGCGGTATCGAACCCGGCACGCGAGGCGGTACCTCGAGTTCATGCTGGAGTGGGGCGTCGACCTTCTCCACCCCCTCCCCTACGACGTGGGCCAATTCATCGCCCACCTTCACTGCGAGCTGCCCTCCACCGCCTCGGTGGCCAATGTGGTCTCAGGCGCACGCGCCTGGCTCCGGGAGGCGGGTGGCGACCCCACCCCCTTCGACGCCCCTTTCGTGGCACGCGTCCGCCGAGGCGGGGAGAGGCTCTTCGCCGCTCTGGTCAAGAGGGCACTCGCCATCACCCCGGCCATAATGCCCATCATCTACACTCACATGAGGTCCCTCGGCCACCTCGGGATTGCCCCCTGGGCCGCAGTTGTCCTCGCCTACTTCACCTTCCTGAGGCAGTCTAACGTCCTCTCACCCTCCCATGCCCCTTGGGGCGGTCGACACACCCTCCGCCGCGACGACGTCCGGCACGCCCCGGGGGCCTCAGGGTCATGGTGTCATCCTCAAAGACGATGCGCTCAGCCGCTCAGGCGGTCTCCCTCTTCGTGCCCGCCCTCCCCGGATCACCCCTGTGTCCGGTCCGGGCTTGGGACCGGGCGGTCACCCTCGTCCCGGCTGCTGGAGACGCGCCGGCCTTCCTAGCCCGCAAGAACACTGCCCTCACACCCCACGACATCACGCCCCTGCTCCGTGCCGCATTTGAGGCGGCCAGGATCCCTGACGTCACAAGATACACCCTGCCAGGCCTGCGCGTCCAGGGGCATGGACCTTTCGGCCATAATGGCCCATGGGACCTGGGAGTCTGACGCCATCCACGCCTACGTCCCCAGGCGGGTGACGGCAGTCGCCCCGAGAGCCTTAGCCCTTTGTTTTGGGTCGGCTCCCGGGCCTACCTCCTCAGGCTCCCAGGCCCCCCTTACACCTTCCTCAAATATTGACCAGGTTGACTAAAACATTGCTCGACTCAGATTCTTGAACTTTTCATTGTACCACCGTGATTCAGAAATAAACCCTTTCCTTTCCTCCCAAGCACGTCTCGGTCGTCCTCTGTCCGGATCGGCCCATCATTTCCGAATTGTGGTTGATCCGGCGGGGGGAAGCCCGGGATGCCCCCCCTCCCTTCCCGCGTGGGCTCTCCCCCCCCCCCTGGTCCCCCTCTGACCTGCATTCGGGCTCCAGCAAGACTCCAAGCTTGTTCTTCCGTGCCCACCCACCCTCTTTTTTACTGCCACTACGTGGGGGTCGGCTCCCGGGCCTACCTCCTCAGGCTCCCAAGCCCCCCATACACCTTCCTCAAATATTGACCAGGTTGACTAAAACATTGCTCGACTCAGATTCTTGAACTTTTCATTGTACCACCGTGTATCAGAAATAAACCCTTTCCTTTCCTCCCACGCACGTCTCGGTCTTCCTCTGTCCGGATCGATAAGCGTGTACAAATTAATATCATGTTTACATTTCAAATCTCTCTCTCTAAGTTGGTCATTTTAAAGCAAAGTTACTTCAAACTAAAGTAAGGTAGATTATACTGATCAACATAATACAATTATCTCAGAAAATGACAGAAACTGAAAACCATCGACTATGCAATTTTAATACTATATTTACTGTGAACCTATAACCACATAAGGTTTATAGTGGAGGATAGCAGTGAGAGTGCCACAAACCCAAACTTCCCGAGAAACTGGGACCTGGAAAACCAACATTGGAACAAATGCCATTTGACATAAATATTTGATATGGTTAATGATGAAGGGTTAACTCACCTTTAGCTATGTTGCCACCAACTATTCTGGTAATGCGACTGTTAAATGTACCCAAGAAGAACTGAACACACACATGTAGACAGCCGTACCACACAAGATATATTCCATTCAGCCATGAAACCAGACATCTTTTCCAACCGCTCTTTTCTTCAGCGTCCTTTTCCACAGCGTCAAATTGTTGGCCCCTGTGATTGATTCGGAACTAGTATAAAGCATCTGTAAGTAATACGGTTTCTCCTCTATTAGCAGTTTGTAGATGGCATTGTCGAGAGTAGGCATTGTGTTTTCTCTATCTGAGCACTGTAAAGCATATGCAAAATAGGTGGTGCCACTGTTGTCATGCTTGCTGAACTAACAGAGCAAACTTCATTTCATTCTTGGGTTACTCTTCCAAGAGTGGTGAAGCATCAGTGTCGTATGCAGAGCTTCATTCTTTACCACTTATAATAATATATTATTGCTGTATAAGCAATTAAATGAGTATAATTATCCAGAAGCCGATTAACTATAAACTGTCTCCACAGTTCATCCTCTCTGAACCTGCACCGGTCATCTACTAGTTTGCTCTTGCCTAACTGACACTCCACCAGTCATCTACTGGTTAGGCCTTCTGCCTTGCCTGGTGGCGCCACCATGGTGCATTTTCATCACCGATCCTTACCTCTCTCAATTTCAGCGGTACAGTGAGTGGTGGTTAAGTGTGAAGCGGGGGGTGGCGCCACCATCAGAGCTGAGTGTAACTAACATAACTGGAAGCCCGGCCATCAGAGCCCCAGATATACCACTTACCCAAATGCATTCTGACAACTGTTCTGTCAGTTCACACCTGATGCCCCTCTCCAACAAACTCATCTGTAATATATCTACTGTATCTCTCATAAGGCAGAAAGGGAAGATAAGTCACGCAAGATTGACAGTGAAGAAGTTGTGCTTTATTGGCATCAACTCCTGTTCACCTACTAGTGACCTATCACCCTTAGTTGTTGCTAGGATGTAAAGCAACAACAAACAAACAAACCTATCACCCTGACCCCTTACCTTCTGTCCCCTCAGAGCCGCATTACTCTCTTTAGTATGTATATGAATCAGTGCCTACAGCCCATTGAACTGGAGTCCTATGGTTGTTGCACACAGCTCAGTTTGTATATGAAAGGTGGAGCATGAGACAGTGTCTGGATTCCTGCCCAAGAGAAGAGTTCACTTCAAGAGTCCATCCAGAAGCCCCCCTCCAGAGTGTCTGGAGCAGTGTATGTAGAATAATTTATATCAGAATGAGCGTAGTGTGGTCAGTTGGGGCAAAGGGGTGCAGGTGACTGGGCCTCCCACAGCCAGCCAATCAGGCACCCTCCACAGCCTGGGAGGCAACGCCCCCCAATATGGGCAGCTGTCACTCAACCCCAACTGTAGGATGTGTCCATAATGTATCTGGTGAGTCTGGTGTGCTTGCCCATCGGCCCTGTGGTAACAGGTAGTTGCAGACAGTTACAATAAATATATATATTAAAAATGTCCATATCCTCCACTTGCACCCTTACTGGTGCATAGAGGGAACATTTCACCAAACATTAACTACCTCTTATATAGGAACATCTCATCATAATCTAGGGCACTATGTAATAACATATATTTCACATAACCTAATATGTCACACAGAGAGTGGGGCACCCATTGCTTTTCTATTACATAACCTTGGTCCCGACTCCATCGCCCGAGAATAATAATGCTCTCTGCCAATATATAATTCCGAACTGAAAATCCGTATATTTTTACATGAGGTTGGGGAGGCTGGAACAGTAGATGACTAGTCCAGACTCAATCAGTCCATGAACTGAGTGAGTGCTGGGGGAAAGGAGGGATTTTCCCAGTTATTATGCTCATATAATTCTTATACAGCATATATATGTGCTCTATAATCTATTATGTCAATATAAACAAGGACACTACCATTTATCAGTTATCTTCTATATATTAGTTAATACCTACTACCCTACTGTCATAGGAGCTAGTTCCTGCTTCTGCCACTATGGTGCCATCTCTGAGTGGCTCCTGGCCACCCTGATACCAGCTGCATCTGGTCACTACCGCCTCCAGACCTGCTCGGATGATCAGATTTTAATATTCCCACCAGAGAATATATACTCTTCTCAAACACTCCAGTCTCTTGTTATTCTTTTCACCAGGGGCCAACTGTTTATATATGGGTTTATATATGTTCTCAGAAACTTGTACCACTTGGGGTAGTCTATTTGAAATCTGTATTTCAAAGCTACCTTTCATTACAATATAAATATTTTGATTTCATGTTGTAGCCAATTGATGTGAGAGATAATAAAGATAAAATTGAGTGCCAGTATTGTGTATTATGTAAATTACTGGGATGGATGTGACTGAATCAGTAGAGAATTATTCCACAAATTTGTGATATTGTCAACACAATTGAAATGAAGTGTCACAAACTTAACTAAAACCCCTGAACAAGATATTTAATTTCAAACATCTTCCTTAGTTGGAGACTTTTTTTCCAAATATTATAAAAATAAGGAAATAATTTACCATTTCTGGAGTCATTAGAAGAGTAATATTTTGATTCCACTTGCACACACTGTGAAACTACCAATCAAGCACTGAGTATAAACACAACACAGGAATTACTTTCACTATTTAACCCATGCCACATTGACCTGATTATGGTATAGTTTGAGTTAAATCCTGAAGTTGCCTCTGAACAGTGAAATTTGAGCACAATGTGTAAAATAGTTTATTCCCATTTGGAAGATTTCCATGCTAATTCAAAATCACACCATCAAAGTAATTTAGAATAGAATAGTGGCCTACTTTCATGTGAATCACTATGCACAAACTGAGGAAAAGGCAAATGAGCAAGAGTGAGCAGTTCATCACAGCCGGTATTTGGTCAAAGTGTGATTTTCTATTTTGTTTCTTCTGTGTTGCATATGTCCATATGTTAATAGGTACTCCAAACTGATTCTTTTGTTTTCATGAAGTTAATTTGCAAAGGGTACAGTTTTTCACCTCAAACTGACACAGATAGTTGGGAGGGGCCAGTTAGATGGGTGTATCGTGGCAGCACCACCAGTCCAGAGTTGGAGGTGATGTTGAGCAAGATACAGAAAAGCTGAATTGGATAGTGAGTGAGATACAAACAACTTCTGTTTATTTATACTTGTATAAATCTTATATATGTTATTAAACAACCTCACATTATTTGTTGGTGTTGCACAGTGTGCATTAATGCACTGCTCACCTATGGCTTGTTATCTGAGAACAGGGAGACTGAGTCTGAGATTAAAGACGGAAGTAACAGAATGGAATCTCAGGCATCTGAATGGTTGTCATGATAGTCACATGAATGAAAAGGATCACTTGTGAAGTGGAACAAGCATCTGCAGCTGAGGAAGAACTTGGGGATCAAAACAAAGCCTTAATTGAAGAAGAAAGTGTATGTGGTTGTAAAGAATGAACTGTGCTTGATTGATAAGTTAGCGCTGAGGGAGACAAGAATGGTCATCCTAAAACAACTAAGACCAAAGGTGATAACTCTGTCACATGAGTGTTACCTAGGCATTGTGAGCTTCAAACAGAGCCAATAAGAACTATGGTCCTGGAATGAATTGCGATATGCTTGTCAGATAACAAGCTGGCCAAACTAACCGGAGTCAATCAGTCGAACCAGTCTGCAAGAAGGTACTCAGCAGATCTAATGATGGATTATCTTGGACCACCTAAGTACTACCTATCTTAGTTGCAACGAAATATTATTAGGCTATTGTAGTCAATAGTATTAACGTAACATTATGCGGTCTAATTCTGCTGAGAAAAGAAATGTCAATGCTTTAAAAAGATATTAATTATATTGCAAGGACTGCCTTAATAGAAAACATATATGTATGCAAGCAGGGACATATTTGATTCTAGGTAGAGATTTAAATTGCAAATTTGTTGTAACAATGTATGAGCTTTAATTTAATGTAATATTGGTTGCTCAGCTGGAAGATCACCCTGTGGGGCCACCGTAGCGTGATCTTGCCACATGTTTGGGGTTAAATAAAGCTCAACTCAACTGCTACGTAACTAATCCTATAGTTATATCATAATTAGTATTAGTTTCTGGTGTCAGTAGTATAAAGTAGTTTTGAAAGTCTTACTTAGGCTTTTTAACGCTGTCATCACTGTCATCTACAGTGGGTTGACTTGAACTGACTCTGGGAGTTGGAGAATCCTGGGTGTGGTTGCATATTTGGTCTTGTGGTATCACTTTGTAGTGAGGTACCAGGAACAGGGTGCATAAGATGCTGATTCCAGACAGCCCAGCCAATGCGGACAAAATATACTTGCGTGACACTCCAATAGCATGAATAATCTGTTCATGAATGAATTCATAGTGGTGACTCATTTTGTCTTGTAAATCATTTTTATCAGAAATCCCACATTCAACTCACAGGAAATTGATCAGTTCTCAATACATCTAAACAAAACACAGCTAAAGATTAATGCAATGACAGAAATTTAATTGATAATAATTAAATTACTTTACTTATTTGTTGAGGAAGCAATAGTTGATTGATTGATTGGTGGTTGCTTTACGCCGTGTCGGAAGCATAGGCCATATTCACGGCGAGAAATGTTAGTTTTTTGTTCAAACCATCGCTGTTACATGTAAAAGCAGACAATCAATTATGTGCTAAGAGACACTCATTAAAATAGAAAGCTCACAATCATATATTTGTGGTCAAGGGAAACAAATTCCCATAGAAAAAGAAAAGTTTTATTAATAATTGATAGAATCTATTTAGTAAACTATACGAGGTGGTACAGTCCAGCTGCCCTCAAAAAGGCTAAAATGTTTTCCTGTAGAACTGTTGGCGCAGGGCCAAAAAATCAACGCAACTTAGTCAAATGTGTTTGAGTGTCAGCGGGGACTGACACCCAATACATTCAGGGGGAGGTTCCCCCTTGAGCAGAAAAGCATGTGTAAGCCACGAGTGGCCAATACGGCAGCGGCTAAGGACCACTTGGTCTCGCCGACCTCCCGCATGAGTCTGTGGTGGCTTTCCCACAGATGGTTCAATTTCTTTAAGTTTATTAATGTTTTCATCCCACTCATCTTGCCATTTGGATTTTATGTGGGTGGCTATTAGTGGTTTCAGATCAGAGTGAGGGATCAGACACGGTTCAAGATCACAGTTCAGGGCCTTCTTCGCAGCCCGATCAGCTCGTTCATTTCCTTGTATGCCGGCATGGCCAGGCACCCAGCACAGGTGGATGTCATACCCATCCGTTGTCAGTTGGTTCATTTCATAAATGACCGTTGCTAGAATAGGGTGATTCGTTTTCAGTCCAGCAACAGCCAGGAGGCAAGAGAACGAATCACTGTATATAACATAGTTAGTGTGGTTGGATACCTCGATACACTCCAATGCGAGAAGGAGTGCTCGGGCTTCTGCAGTGAAAATTGAGCTCTGATCGGGCAAACGTACACCAAATTTTTCCCGTCGGCAGACTGCCGCAGCAGCTACCAGGCTTTGGTCTTTCGAACCATTAGTGTATATGGAGAGGTGGTCTGCAAACTGGCCATGAATCTCTGCATGCAGTCCTTGGTACTCGAGTGGATGTGTCCCAGACTTCCTCAGTTCCGTGAGTCAGAGGATAACCGATGGCTTTCTCAATGACCACGGGGGATGTTCTGGGACTTTGGCATCCTCCAACACATCCAAATCCATGCCCATGGCCTCCAAATGAGGTTTCATTCGGAGCCTCAGTGGCCGGATGTAATTCGTCCTGGCTTCACACCTGGATTCGTCATGTTGCTTGAATAGACAATTATGTGCAGGATTCAATGCATTAGTTTTTATCTTGACTACATATTGCATGGCCAGTTTGATTCTCCTGTTGTTAAGTGATGGTTTATTGGCTTCGACGTAGAGGCTCTGAACCGGTGAGGTGTGAAAGGCACCAAGGACCAAGCGCAGTCCCTGGTGGTGGATCGTGTCTAGCAGCCCAATATATGATTTCCTTCACTGAGAACGCTTACTATCAGCTATGACTCAGTCATACTATAAATGGGACGGCCATCCACGGCTCAGTGGTTGCTACTAGCTACTGTTCTTACTGTATCCGTCCACCAGGTGGACTTATCGGTGACCAAGCTGTGCTCGGCCCGGCCCCATAGCACATCAACAACAACTTCACCAAGTTGTACTCTTGTGTTTGCGCTCACCTCCGTATTTTGCTACCTCACGTACGATTCAAATGTTATTTATTATTGATTTTGAGTCGAAATTGCAGATATTGGATTCCACAGACTTCTTTTTTGTTAATATTCGCCATCAATGTTTTCGGTACACACGGTTGACCTGGACAACTCCGGAGCTGGCCCCCCTACGTTATCAACAATATCACAACAAAGTAAGAATATGGATTCCTCTTCATCTGATTCTTTTCCAGCCTGCGATGCGATTCAAGTAGCTTTGGACAATAATAAAAAGACGATAGAAGTGGTCACCGCACATCGATGTGCAGATAATTGGCTGTCGTATCCTCTGCCTTTTTGAGCCCCATAGGGCCGCACTCACCTTAACAAAAAAAATAAAGGCTCACCTAAGTACTATCATGTATCGTTATCTGTCCTTGTAGCGTCGTCCTGCAAATACGATATAAGTACGATATAAAAACAACTCAGAACGAGTCGGGGGCCCACACCATTGCGGTTCTGTTTTATTCTCCGAACAATATTGCCGACCGCTGTCTTTGTTTACATCTGCCAACATACTCTAGGTGGCGCCAGTCGTCGCCTCCCCACCCCTTAACTCTTGCTTTCCCCACTAGGAGACGCCACTGTAGCACCATAGTCCTGTCAGCGCCGAGTTTTTATCGACAACTTGCCGGTTTCCTAAACCACAACCAAACCACAACCACAACCAACAATCAACAACCAACGAACAAACCAACAAACCAACTGGGGTAGATTCGGTGATCTTTGAAGCGCAAAACACCCTCCCTGTAGCTCGGATGATACTTGGGTTTGGGTTAGGTTCATTGGTGGATTAGCATCGGGTAGTGTCGGTCGTGTCAGCGCCGAGTTTTTATCGACAAATTGCCTGATCATGCCGGTGTCCAAAACCACAACCAACAATCAACAAACAACCAACCAACAAACCATCTGGGGTACATTCGGTGATCTTTAAAGCGAAAAAGCGAAAAACATGCCAAATCAATTTTGCAAACCTAAATGCTGAACGTAGTGTTTATTGTCTGATCGCGCCGAACGCCAATCACCAACGAACAACAATCCAACACAACCAACAACCAAACAACAAACAACACAACCAACCAACCGAACAACAACAACAAATCGCAACCAACAAACAACCACAAGCAAACAACAGTCAACACAACCCACAACCAATCCTATCACCAACAAACAACAAATAACAAACAACACAACAAACAACAACAACCAACGACAACCAACCAACAACACACACAACAACAACCAATCCAATCCAAGCCTAAACCAAGAGCAAGTACCTAATCATTACAACAACCGAAGCAATCAACAACCAACAACATCTAATCCACAAAGACAACAAACCAACAACCACAAACAACACACTCAACAACCAACCAAACAACACAGCAACACAAACAACAACCAACCAACAACCAACAACAATAAACCAACAACAACCAACCAAACAACAAACACAACAACCACAACAACCAATCCAATCGATTACCTAATCATTACAACCTAATCATTACAACAACCAAAACAACAACCAATCAACAACCAACAACAATCAACACCCACAACAAACAAACAACCACAACCAACAAACAACACAAACAACAACCAAACAACAACACAACAACACAACCAACCAACCAACAACCAACCAACAACCAATCCTATCACACCAATCACCAACCACCAACAATCAACCATCAATGCAACCAAACACCAACAAACCAACAAACAACCAACAAACAACACAACCAACAACCAGCAAACAACAACCAACCACCAAACAACCACAACCAACCAACCAACAACAGTCGACACACTCAAATAACAACAACCGAAGCAACAACCAACCGAAGCAACAACCAATCCACAACCAACAACATCTAATCAACAACCACAGCCAACAAACAACCCTGCCAACAAACAACAGAACATACCACCAACAAACAACCACAACCAACAACCAACCACAACACCAACA